>SNQJ01S0046008.1:37072-81217 GCA_010110895.2 Picea sitchensis
GTGACAACCTTTGCTTCCAAGTTTCCAATGATCTTGTCATTTTCTTCTAGTTGTTCTTTGAGTGCTTCTTCAATTATTTCATCTTCTTCTATTTGAACCTTCAATTTTGTGATCATTTGTTCTAGTTCTCGAGTGTCCTTTTTCTTGTCTAGTTCTTCTTGTAGTTTCTTGTTTTTCTTCTTTTCTCTTCTGATAACTTCTATGGAACACATTAATTCTTCTCGATAGTCAACTTATGCCTCTTCAATTTCTTCTTCAACTTCTTCACATTCTTCTTCGGATTCTTCATATTCTTTTTCGGAGTCTTATTTGTCAGAGTCTTTTATTGCCATGAATAGAACTCTTCCTGTCTCATTGTCACTGACTTTATCTTCATCTGATGATGAGATGTCTTCTTTGGTGTATAATATTTTCTTGAAAACTTTCTTTGTAGTTCTTTTGCCTTTATATGTGTGTTTTCCTTTTGAGTAACCTTCAACATTTCTCTTTTTCTTATGAGGACATTTGTTAGAAAAATGACTAATACCATCATAATTAAAACAAATTAAAGGGAGCTTACCTCTATACCTATCGTTGGTTCCCTTGTTCATTCTTTTGATGAAGTTGGTCACTTCTTCATCATCTTCTGAGGTGTCACTACTGCTGATATATTTTTCTTGTTCATTTTTCTTTTTCTTTGATCTTTTGGATGCCTTGAAGGCTACTTCTTTTACATCTGGATTTTCCTGCTTAGTTCTCATTTCATATGTTGTGAAGATTCCATGAAGTTTTTCCATTCTTATTTATTCCAGATCCGATATTTCTTCTAGTGTTGATATCTTAGGGTTGAATCTCATAGGAATATATCTTAGTATCTTTTGAACAATTACAATTTCTTCAATTTCTTCTCCCAATCCTATGATTGCATTCACTGTTTCAACGACTCATAAGAAGTAGGCTACAATATCTTCATATTCCTTCATTTTTAGTTGTTCGAATTGACCTTTGTAAGTTTGAATCTTTGTTGCTTTGACTTTTGTATCTCCTTCATAAATATTTTGAAGATTGTCCCAAATCTCTTTAGTGGATTTACAGTGTGCAATTTTGGTGAATACCGTATCACTGAGACCATTCCAAAGTACATTTGTGGCTTTGGAATTCTTCTCACTAAGTTTTACTGCTTTTTCATTTGTTGTTGTTGTGTATCCATCTATAATTGATTGCCAAACTTGAAATCCCTGTGCCTGTATATATGTCCTCATCCTTATGCTCCAAAAAGCATATTTTTGTCCATCAAACTTTGGTATTCCATTTTTATATGAGTTGGTACTCTCCATGATCTACCTTTTAGTGGTTAAACTGATTTCTGAAGGAACCTACTCTGATACCAATTGTTGGATCACTGAGAGGGGGGGTGAACCAATAATAGAGTAATCAAATCATTTTTAACCATATAATCCAAGTGTTATATCAATGAAACATTATCATCCAATAACTGCAGAGTAAATAAGAAATGAACAAACATACACATACACAGTACACCAATGTTTTACGTGGAAACCCAAATCGGGAGAAAACCACAAAGTTCTTTTTCTTATATGTCTTGAAGAATTACATTCATTGGAAGCACCAACTTCCTTTTTTTTCCAGCTGCAACTGGAAGGAGGCTCTAACCCCCTATTTTCTCAAGCTACAACCTGAGGGAAGCTCCAACTCCCCAATTCTATGGCTACAATGTCCTATGTTCTACGACTCCAATCGAAAGGTGGCTACAACCACCTGTCCTTGCCCCATCCTGCCACCCTGAAGTAGAAGTAGAATGATGGAACCACTATCATCATGTCACTATAATATGTACCACTGTAAACCTGTACCAATAAATCTGAACCATGCATCAACCTGTACCTGAACCTGTAATCAACCTGTACCATAAACAAGTACATCAACCATGCACCAACCTATACCAAATAACCTGTAATCAACCTGTACCATAAAAAATTGCATACAACCATGTACCAAGTATGTACCAATCAAGTTTCAACTACTCATAAGCTATGACTCATCAATATGTACCAACATCATCAACTATACACCTCATGTATGTGCCAACTCATCAACTACTTGTATCAACCATGTACTCAACATGTACCTCAACCAAAATCCCTCATCAATTTTATCATCCAAATATGATTTGTAGCTCTGTAATAGACCTGGTGTATATGATAACATTCCTAAAAACCTTCTTTAACTTCAACAACAAGAGACTAGAATTTTCATCAAACATTTCTTTAGTCTTACATGCCTAGTTTTGGATTAGTCAACAAACCTAACTTGAAGTAATCATAACTTTGTATGTTTAATGTATACGGATATGAAACTGATACACAATGTTCTTCAGTGTACTTTGTGCAATTCCTCCAGGTGTCACTACTTAGAACCTCTCATAAAAATATTTATAGCAAAAATGACACATCTTGCTGAATTTTGGCTTATTCTAGAGAGCGACCTTGTAGAGAATGCCCCGTATGGAATATGTGTTGAATTGATCTGAAGATTATAAAAAAAATACTACACAATGTACCCTAACCAACACATTTGGTTTCACTGAATTTGGATCTGTTATGAAGAAGTTATGATGTTTTTACCCAAAACACTTATTTTTGACTAGTTTCAGGACTAGCCACAAACTCTATATTCCACAGAGAGTAACTCCAAAAATACAATGATCCACAAGATAAATTTTTTACCAAAGATACTTGGATATGTTTTATCAATGGAATAGCAATTTCATGGTCTGAAACATTATAGAAATTTTTTTTATAGAAAAAATGGTGAGATGGACTGTAAATAACATACCCTAGAAAGCACCATCAAAAGAATTTATCCTTCCTTGCATTTCGGCCTTCTTTTCTTCACCTTCCTTCATAATTTCGGCTTATGTATCCTTGGTTACCTTAGACACCTATAGATATTCAATATTCTCAAGTGTGTGTAAAATGAGAGAGCTTTGACTCTTATTTATACTCTCCAAGTAGCTTCCTTAAAAACATCTTCTAGGTCACGTGGCCCCACTTTCCTTATTTTAGGGTTAACCCGCTTCTAATTTCTCCATTAAATTTATTATTGAAATAATTTATTTTGTATTCACTTTGAATTATAATATGATCATTACTTCACTTTATTATTTACCTTTTAAAATCTCTTAAACCACTTTGACTTCTTTGACCTTTTGGGGATTCTAGATGACATATGAGGGTCCTCCAACTTCATAAGGCCATAACTCTCAAACCGTGAGGCGTTATGTGACATTCCACATACCAACATAAATGGAATGATATGTACTATCCATATAGAATAGTAATATTTGAAAGTGTATCATAAATCATACTGTTATCCATCAAACAAACTTGGGTCCATTACCCAAACCTAGGGTCTCCAACTTCTCATGGCCATAACTCTCTAACCGTGAGGAGTTATGTGATGTTCCACATACCACTGGAAATGGAATGGCAAGAAATATCCATATAGGATAGTTTACCTGAAAAATTCATTGTCCTTCATCTCATTATTCCACAATTAAGCATGGGTTCTCTTACTCCACAAAGCGTCTTCTCGTGAGGGATTTCACCATAAGGGGACCACTTTGGAGTTCATCCATCTTTATTTTTATCAACCATGACAAGACAATAATGAGTCATCTTTACATCAAACAATATTGGGTCCATTACCCAAAACTTTGCGTCTTGGGGCTTTCTTCAAGGGTTGACATCAATAAAAACCAACCTTAATCAGAGAGCACACCAAAATAAATCAAAAGGATAATGCACACAAACATGATGTAGTGGTTGAATTGGGCCTCCATCACTAGAGTAGGTAAGGATCACCCAAGAGGGGCCTAATAATCCCTTCAAAAGATTGGAGGTATCATAATCAATTATAAGGGCCCTCGTGGGCTTCACAGCGCAGTTAGTCAGATTCCCCCAGAGAGGTAATCCTCCAAAAAGATTGTGTGTTGTCCGACCCTTACCTGACTCAGGTTACCTATATAATAACCCTTGCAAGTAAGTTATGTGCCTACCTATTTCAAGAAACTAGAGTCATAACAATATAATCAATGTGCAGTCGAATAATCAAAATTCCTATCCACGATATGGGTAGGGTAACAAATCCCAAAATATTGAAAGCACCACCTCTCACGGAGGTAAAGGTACTAGAAAGAACCCCATAAATATTTCTGACGCTAAGAAGGTATTAGAGGGCTATCTCTGCAACCAAATTCATGCGACCTTGTGCTTAACTCTGTTGTGAGTAGAGCCTCCTAATGTCATTAATTACACAATGGGTTACACCACTCCCTCGTCAGACACATATGTTTAGTTTTATGCACTTGGAGAATTTTTCTCACAAAATCATATTCCAAGGCCCTATGTCCTATACTTGTTTGTGTACACTTGAAAAATAAAATTGTTTCTAATCAATTTTAATTAATCAACATTAATTTCAATGGCTTATTCTTACTTAAGAGGTGTGGTCATGAAATTGATGGTATTACGACTCAACATATAAAATAATCAAATAAAAAAAACACTGTTAAGTACTACTCTTGAATTTCAAAGAGATGGTATGCTTCTAAATGAAACTTTTCCAATGCAATCTCTACAATTTCAATGAAATGCAATCTCTCCACTTGTGTCAAAATCAATACGAAGTAATCAAAAGAGAAAATACCATAATGAAAAATGAGAAAATGTTTATTTATTTATTTTCGATATAAAGAAAAGAAAATGCAAGGATTGAATAGCAGCTTCACATCGAGACCCTACTGCAAGAAAAAAGAGACAAGTAAAAAAAGGTACCAAGAAGCAATGATAAAGATGATAAGAAAGAATACCGCCTAAAAATTAAACAATACGAAGGTTTCTTCTCACTCTGTAAGCACTTAACAGTAAGGACCAAGACCCAAGAAGACTCAGTATCCAACCAAACTCACCTAACAGACACAAAATTCATCCAACAAGACTAAAGAGTCAACGTACACAATTGTTTGAGAAAAAATCACGTATCTACACACCCTACATGAGGAAAGCTTGCGTATGTACGCGTCTGTCAAGGGAAAAACCACATATACCCATGTTGGCAGCCCAACATATTTGTTAACTTTTCATATCAATTAAATGATCTATATAGCTGCCTAACTGGGGTCGTCTATTTTTTATTACTCTTCATGAGCAATTTTTGAAATGACAGTTGTAAGTTGTCGCTTTTCCTATTGTGTTTTCATGCTTCGTTCATGACTGAAAGCATGAAAACAAAGCATGAAAACTTGCGACTGTGTTACCGTTCTATTTGAAAGTTTATTAAAGGAAAATTGTTTCTACAGTTTATTAATGAAGCCTTGTTCCTTGCTATGAAGAGTATTCTCTTTGTTTCGATTCCTTGAACACCAAGCATGCTTCGGGATTGTTAGTTATATCAACAAAGGACCTTTTGATTTCAGCTTTGGTATGGTTTTTTGTTCATGTTTCCTCATTACTAGGTTTTGATTTTCGATTTTAGACCTCTCGAAACATATGATCGAACCCACTATGTCTTGCACTCATTTCCTTTTTAATGCTATGGTCTTGGCTTGTACTTTATGAAAGGTGGAAATACGATTCGTAGTCAACCATCATTTCCAAGACTGGTCTTGGGTTTTGCAAACCTTCTTTGCATGCATTTCAATTAACGCCCATCTTATCGTTATGAGTTTTATGCTCATATGTCGTTCACTGTGGGTGTTTCTCGGGCTCGGGGTATGGCTCTGGTTTGTTCTCACAAACCCTCCCTACGCACTGTGCCTGATTGATAAACCGTTCATTCAACATAGCTCATGTTGTTAGAGTCGAACCTAATGTCATTCAAACTTTTCTCGTATATGATGATGCCAGAGAGGATATTGAGAGTAATGGTTGGATCATTTTCTTTAGAAAATTCCAGTGTTTCAATTTACAAACTGCTCAGGAATTTGCTTTCTCCTTAGATGGGTGTAGAGCTAAGGTGGGTGATAAAAAAATCAATTTCTTTCTTTCTCTGAAATTGTAGACTAGTTAAAGATGACTTTTTGTTTGAAAGTTGATTCCTCGGTTTCAATTTGCACTTGAAAGTACTCACAATTATCTTTAAAAAATCTCTTTACGTTGTCCCTGCTCTTTAAGAAAGAAACTCAACGATGTCTCCCTGTCCTTGAAAATTAGTTTTATTAATGAACTATTTTTCAAATCTTGATGAAGGTTAGCAAGAAAAATTTAAAGGCCTGTGAAATATTAAGCTGTGATAAAAAACTAGAATTTTCAGCGTCACCTCGCTCTGTTGAATACCTTTAAAACTATATCAAAATGTGAATAACCTCTCAGAGAGATGTGGGAAATGTTTGTAAACCCATCGGGACACTGAACAGGTCTTCTGGCAGTGTGTAAATGCATGCATGATGCCAAGACAACTTCATCGGGGTATGAACAGGCCCGTTGGCAGCGAAGCAATGTCAGGTAAAGGAGAATTCTCATATATGAATCTTGTTTTCTTTGGCCATAAGCGTCCTTCGTTCTGATTTAAAATTTCTTGGACAGGATATAGGCATCAGAGTGGGTCAATTGACATCCCTGTCGAGGCTATGAATGCCTGCTAGCATCACTGGCCCTGTCAATAGTATTGGAGACATTAACTTAAACGTCGTGGCTATCTTTTGTGAAGTTTGTCACGAGATTTCATTTTTTTTAAACGAAAGATATCTAAAACTAGACTGCATCATGATTATTAAAGATGTTCAAATAACCTTTCAGTTATTCTTCGATTTGAAGTTTTTCATATTTCTCTAACTTGAACTCGTTTGTATTACAGAGATAACTGCTTCTCCCAGCATGTCGCCATTGTTGAATGCCCAACATATTTGTTAACTTTTCATATCAATTAAATGATCTATATAGCTGCCTAACTGGGGTCGTCTATTTTTTATTACTCTTCATGAGAAATTTTCGAAATGATAGGTGTAAGTTGTCACTTTTCCCTATTTTTTCTTCATGCTTCATTCATGACTGAAAGAATGAAAACGAAGCATGAAAACTTGCGACTATGTTACCATTCTGTTTGAAAGTTTATTAAAGGAAAATTGTTTCTACAGTTTATTAATGAAGCCTTGTTCCTTGCTATGAGGATTATTCTCTTTGTTTCAATTCCTTGAACACCAAGCATGCTTAGGGATTGTTAGTCATATCAACAAAGGACCTTTTGATTTGAGATTTGGTATGGTTTTTTGTTCATGTTTCCTCATTACTAGGTTTTGATTTTTGATTTTTGACCTCATGAAACATATGATCGAACCCACTATGTCTCGCACTCATTTCCTTTTTAATGTTATGCTCCTGGCTTGTACTTTATGAAGGTGGAAATACGATTTGTAGTCAACCATCATTTCCAAGACTAGTCTTGGGTTTCGAAAACCTTCTTCGCATGCATTTCAATTAATGCCCATCTTATCGTTATTGAGTTTTCTGCTCATACGTTGTTAATTGTTGGTGTTTCGCGGGCTCGGGGTGTGGCTCTGGTCTGTTCTCACAAACCCTCCATACGTGTTGTGCCTGATTGAGAGACCATTGATTCAACATGGCTCCTGTTGTTAGAGTCGAACCTAATGGCATTCAAACTTTGCTCTTATATGACGATGCCAGAGAGGATCTTGAGAGTAATGGTTGGCTCATTTTCCTTAGAAAATTCCAGGGTTTCAATTTACAAACTGCTCAGGATTTTTCTTTCTCCTTCGATGGGTGTAGAGCTAAGGTGGGTGATGTCCAACTTGAGGTTACAGAGGATTTCTTGATTCAAGCTACACGACTCCCTGCAAGAGGTCAAAGGTGGTTCAAAAATGCAAAGGTGGAAGAAGTTCCTTGGAGTCTTCTATTTACTTCTCGGAAGATAAAAGGGTGTGACAAAGGTATGCCCATCTCTTTACTGAAAGTTTGCTGACACGGTCTGTTGGTTGTGTTAAAACAGTTTGTCACCTGTGAAGGATGTTTTGGTCTTGTGTTTCTTTATCATTTGCGTCTGCTCATGATTTTTATGGGGTTTCCCTTGAACATGTTGTATTATTTATTGAGGAGCCTTTATAAAATGGGAAAAAGGTATAGAAAGAAACGATCAGACTCGAGCCTCTTTCATCACGGCTTGATAAAAATATTGCTTGTGCATCAATTAGAATTGCAGAACGATAATTGGGACTCATTTTTAATCAGAAATGGTTTCTCTAATCCCAATTTTTAAGAGATCGATAAGTCTGTGATTAAAGAAACCCTAATCTACTCTACAACGCCCCTCTCACCTACCCAGGCCTGTGTCTCATCCTCCTACAACAAACCCTTACTCAATCCAAAGGTTATTGAGCAGACTCGTGGGCAAGCTACACATCTTAATGACTCTATTAAAAATTTGAATAAATCTATAGGCAAGATATCGAAAAGCAATGTTGATATAAATTTTAAGAACAAGAGAGCGAGGAGGCTGATTTCGAGGAGGCTTCGTAACAAGTTGAACTCTCATGCGAGCTCGATCAGCATGATCGAGGTCCATGAGAGTTCGAACGCTGAAATCGATAGGTTCCTCACTGAAGAAGACCCTCTTTCGTTCAAGCCACACCTCGATCAACCTTACAACTTTGTGGACAATTTACCTCCCTGTCTGAAACATAATGCAGAGTTTCTTGGTATTAAATTGGGTAATGAATCTACTGTCCATGTGGAATATGCTCCAGTTCACAATCATGTTTGTTCCCAAGAGACCGTTGGTCAGTCAAAGTGTGAAGATTGTCGTTTCTAGATCGATAAATACTACACTGATGTACCCATCCTACAGTCACAGGTTAAGGCTCTTACTGATCAGATTGATGCCTTAACTAATAAAAACCATAGGCTCGAGCCTGTTATTCAAGGAAAAGATAAACGTTTGAAGACTACAAGCAACGTAACATTTAAAAGTGTTGAGGCTGCAACAACTATGGTAAATTCCAAGATTGTCTGATACGATTTGATCTTACAGTTGGAGGTATGATCCTTTTATCTTAAAATAGGATTATTTGTTAAAACTAGATTGCTTTATTCTTACAATAAATTGGATTTCATTTACTAAAATAACTAGCTACAGAATTAGTGGATTCTGTAGCCAGTTATGTTAATTCAAAATTTTTAAATTAATGGTTGAATATGTATCTAAATCTTTCTATTTTTTCTTTTCCTTTCAGGATATTCAGGAGTTCATGGTTACCAATTGATCCGAGGCATCTTTGAGACTTGATAGTCATGTCTTTGATACATTTTGTATGAACAGAAATAAACTTTTGTTAGCTTTAGAGGATTTAGTAGAATCTGGGTGGTTGTATCCCCCTTTTATTTTTGTAATCAATATATGATCTTAGAAGAGGAAACAGTTACCTTTCTGAAGGCTTTAAAAACCCATTATTTTTGTAATTACATCATCTTGGCCTAGGGCTAGTTGTGAACAAGCTTGTACTCGAATTTGGACATAACATATGTTTACATTTCTGCCTTAGCTGTTTGTAAATGTTGTTGTCTATAATTTGTTTATCTTGATCATTTAATGACTATTGATAGCTTTCGTCTTCATAGATTATTATGTCATCCAGATAGTTTTTCTAACACAGTTCACGATTTTATGCTTTAGTTATAGGAAAATAGTGAATGATCATTCAATTCATATTATAAGGTTTACCTTAAACATGTTGATTGATTAAATGCAAGATGTAACTCGCGGATTTATCTTTTGCATTATTACTTGCAGTCTATTATATCACACTTATTATTTGTGTCCTATCGTTTTATCAATTGAATACAACAATCAATGTACAGTTTGGCATTTATTCCAAATAGTGTGAAGATGCACAGCAGATTTATCTCGTGGATGGACTGATGTACGATTTATACAAACAGTTGGATTCATACTCTTCAAGTGATTAATAGGTTAATCTGTTCCTTTTTATTTGCTTATTTATTATAGAAATTCTTTTATGTAGTATAGTTTTCACTGTTTACATTTTTCTGTTTAAATAGTAGTTTGATATTTAATCTTACATATGCATATAGATTAAAAACAAACCAAAAAGAAATAATGTTTTTTGATTTTATCAAAAGAACCATTTCTACATTTGATCTTTTATGAGTTCAGATTAAAAATCACAATTTGTATATCTTGTATATATAAATTAGATAAACAGACCTATTATATAAATATTATTTAAATAAGTTGTATATATATATATATATATGTACATATAGTAATTAGTATTAATAATTAGTGAGTTATTTTGTTTCTTTTTTTTCTTTTTTAAGAATGTTAGATTGGCCAGCGAGTGGTTAAACCACGTCGAGTGAGTCAGATTGGCCAACAGAGTCGTTAAACCCGTCAGAGTGAGTCAATCCAAATGGCTTGAGTTAATTAGACAACCCCGAACCAAACTCGCTCTTCAAGTTAACGAGCGGTCATTTTCGCCCGTCAACAAATGGCGCTAGAAGGAGGGCCTGAACACTATTGATGGCATGTGGAGGTCGCAAGACTCCTCCCCCACATACCCACTCACCTATAGTAACAAGAAGTCCTTCTGATGACAACATTGACTCTCAAACAGTAATCACATCAAACAAAAATCTATGGATTACCGTTGAACCAGTAACACCAAACCCCCTAGGGGCCGACGTACATGAAATTGTTCATCAATCCCTCTTAAGGACACACAGTGCTTTGGCCCATATCAGAAAACCACGTCTTCCATTGAATCAACCATTAGACTTCTCTGATATTAGGGAGAAACTAGAAGGTACTGGTCTTACACTGAACACTACGGATTCAGATCACATCCTCACTCCTGCAGTAGGAGGATCTGATATTCCACCATCACAACCCTCTTCATCTCCTTCTTCTTCAGGAGAAGATTCATCCGACGAAGGCAGTTCTTCATCTCAGCCTTCGACACCACCCACACCTATGGAAAATCCAAACAATCCCGCCAGGCCTTCGCTCGATCAAGATGCAGTGGCCAAACCTAGGCCCCAACATCTTTTGCCTAAAAATCCAGAGAAATGACTCCTTAAATTCGATCCAGACTCCAAGAAAATCGTTGAATATTATATTAAAAAATTCATGCTAGCCATTAGACTCCGAAGTGTAGAACACAAAGACGTAGTATGTAGTATTTTTCCGTATACATTTGAGGTCAATGCCTCTACCTAGTACTTTTCCCAACAACCCCACACCACTGTATCTTGGAATAGATTTGAATCTTGTTTCCTTGAGAAATTCAGAGAAGACAAATCTCATGATGTCTTAGTCATGGAACTCTCTAGTTTAAAGATGAACCCCAAGGAAAAAATAAAAGACTTTAATCAAAGGTTTCTAACCTTAAACAATCGAATCCCCACGGATTCAATGCCTGTTGAAAATCTTATCGTCGCATACTACATGAAAGCCTTACACCAAAACATAACAATTTGGGTAAAAAGGTCTAAGAAAGAAACATTATTAGAAGTCTTCGAGGAGGCGAGTCAAATCGAGAAAGATATTCTCAGCCTAAAGGACAATATCTGTAACGAGGCAGAGACTACTTCATCCTCCAAGAAGAAAATCAAAATTCTTCCTAGACCTCCCAAAACCAAAACTCAATCAGATAGTTTTAATCTTGAAAGTTTACACAAGGTCGTTCAGAAGTTGTCAAATCAGGTTATAGATTTGAGAAGATCAGCTAAAGAAACTTTTTTAAGCAAAGGGCCTTACAAACCCCCTTTTAGAAATCCTTTTCACACAAACTGGCCTAACTCAAATTATGAAGGCCTAAACCTAGAAAGCCTACAGTATGCTATCCAGAAGATTCTGGAAGCACATGATAACTTAGTTCCTCCCGAGATTCCTGAAGACGTGGCTAAACAAGAAATAGTGGAAGAAGACGAATCATCTCCCAACATTTTCGGGAATTTTTTCGGATAGCATCTTTCAAGCTAATTTCGAAACAATGCATCCTTACAATACTAGAATTAAAACAACAAATAAATCCTCTTCTGAAATTGTAACTAATGCACCTCAAAAACAGTCTAAACCAATTGAAATTAAACAGAATTCAGCAACTCCAAGTTTAGAGTATGATTTGATTGAGGATCTCAAAAAACTTAGAGATAATATATATGTTTATGAATTATTGAAATTTCATTTTCTTCTTCAAAAGATGTTGTAGAATATTGCAGAAAAAAACAAAAACGACAATCTGAACAACAACAAATTTGCAGAAAATAGCCCCAAAACACCTCAAAAAGTCTTCGTTAAAACGACACTAGAGTCCTCTGATAAAAGAGACCTTGCTATAAAAAGCGTAACAAATGTAGATAAACTAGTTCCATGGGTTGTGACTAAAAAACATCAAACTGCTGCTATTAATACTCGTAGAAATGTCCCACCCTTTTTATTGACTTTTGAAATTTTCAATAGGAATGTACATAATTGTATGGTAGATTCAGGTGCATCATCAAACATAATGCCTTGGTCTATCTTCCAAAAAATCAATGCTGAAGTTCAACCTTCCAGTCTGAAAATTATTCAGCTTGATCGAACTAGTGTTAAAGTAATAGGTGAATTAAAAAATGTACTTACCAGATTATCATCTAATCCTAAAGTCCATCCGATTATTGATATTATTATCATTGATATCCCCGAAGTATATGGCTTATTCTTAAGTAGATATTGGTCTGAACAACTACATGGTTATTTTGCGACAGATTGGTCTCACTTGTGGCTGCCCGAGAATGGAAAGCCTAACAAAATCAAGGTCAATCATGAGCGTTATCTTAAGTTTATGGTAACTGATTTAAATGATCCTAATGAACCATTCACTGCTTCCACCAATTCACCTGAAATGCAGGGGATGAACACTTTTTTTGACAATTTCATGGATGAAACTTCCACCATTACTGACCTGGAATAGCAGTCCAAAATTATGACATGCACATAGTCAACAACCCTCTCTCAATGGTCACGTGCACCTCACAAAGATCAGACCTGGTCTCTTTACTTCGATGGATCTAAATCTAAGGAAGGAGCTGGTGCAAGATGCGTGCTCATTGATCCAGTAGGTAACAAAAATTTGATCGCTTGCTGGTTAGAATTTGAATGCACAAATAATACAGCCGAATACGAGGCACTCCTGCAAGGTCTCAGAAAATCACTAGATTTGAGGATTCAAAATTTAACGGTCTTTGGTGATTCAAAAATTGTGGTTAGACAGGTAAAAAATTCTATTCACTGCTTATCTCCACACCTGAAAAGCTATCAAACTGAGGTATGGAATTTAATGAACAAATTTTCTACGTTTAACATTAATTATATTCTGAGATTGAATAATTCTGAGGCTAATTTGCTAGCTAATGTGGCCTCAAAACTTTTTCCTGTAGAAGGCCTTTCTCCGAATGCGTTTTCCGTCGAGTTGTTGTTCAGACCATTCGTCCTGGACAACATCACTAATTGGAGAGTTTTCGATGACGATCAACAAATCATCCGTTTTCTGCACATGGAAAATACTTTCCAAGGCCCAGTTATCGACAAAGGTACCCACGACGAAGACCTTCACAATTTTACGGTAATACTAGACCCAAGATCCCCGGAGTCAACATCAGATCTGGTAAATTCTATCCCAAAATTTGTGGTAAGATTAGAAAGATTTTATGATTTACACGATAAATTCAAAAAATCAGTAAATTGTAAAACAAATAGTTCTTCCTTGACACATGAAAAAGTAAATTTAGGAACTAAAGATAACCCATAGTGCAACAATTTGGGGATGGGATGTTCTGATTAAGAAAAGACAACATTTATTAAGTTGTTTAAGGAATTTAAGGATGTCTTTGCTTGGACATATGATGATCTAAAAACCTTTGATCCTAACATCATACAACACATTATTCCCATGAAACCCCAGACCCAACCTTTTCAACAAAAGTTAAGAAAGATGCACCCTAAACTTGAACCAATAGTTAAGAAAGAATTAAACAAACTCTTAAATGCTAAAATAATCTTCCCGGTAAGACATACACACTGGGTCTCTAATCTTGTCCCTGTAAGGAAGAAGAGTGGTGAAATCCGACTATGTGTCGATTTTCGAAATTTAAACCGAGCATCTGATAAAGACAACTACCATGTTCCATGGTACCCTGTTCCTCCCATGGAACAGATCCTCCAACAAGTATCCGGTTCCGAAATATTATCATTGTTGGATGTTTTTTCAGGGTATAACCAAGTCCTTATGTCTCCCCCAAACCAGCTGAAGACCACTTTTTGTACTCCATGGGGTACCTATGCTTATAGAAAGATGCCCTTTGAGATTATAAATGTCGGTGCCACCTTTCAGAGAGCGATGGATATTGTTTTTCGCAGTCTAATCAAACAATCTGTAGTAGTCTATCTAGATGATGTCACTGTCTTCTCAAAGAATAAAGGAGATCATTTAGCTCATCTAAGATCTGTTGTACAGTGATGTCGTAAGTACGACATCTCTTTAAATCCTAAAAAATCTGTCTTTGCAGTGGAATAAGGTAAACTCCTAGGTTTCATTGTATCTAATGAAGGGATGATCATTGACCCTAAAAGGACCCAAGTCATTTCAAAACTGCCCCCCCTCTCTTCCAAAAATTCCATGCAATCTTTCTTAGGTCAGATTAATTTTGTTAGAAGGTTCATCCCCAGTTTTTCAGAAATGGTTAGGCCATTACAGAACTTAATAAAAAAGGATGTACAGTACCATTGGGGACCTCTATAAATTCAAGCTTTTGACTCAATAAAAAAGGCCATAGTAGAAGCTCCTTCCCTAATGAGCCCTGACTTTTCGCAAGATTTCACTCTCTACACGTTTGCCTCTGATCGGTCTTATGCTGCTGTGCTAACCCAAAATAATGCTGAAAACAATGAAGTTCCTATTTCCTTTATGAGCTCAACCTTGAAGGGAGTGGAACTTAATTACCCAACAGTAGATCAACAGGCTTATGTTTTTTTTAAAGAAGTAAAACGCTTTCGTTCTTATCTATTGAAATATAAGACGAAAATCATTGTCCCTTACCCTATGGTCAGAAATTTGTTAGTACAGAAAGAACTGGGTGAAAAAATGGCAAACTGGGTCACCTCCTTACAAGAATATAACCTTGAAATCACTCCAACACAAATTGTTAGAGGCCAAGGTTTATGTAAATTGGTCGTTGATTCAACTGTAGAACAACAAAATAAAACTGATATGTTGATTCAAGATTAGCCCAATCAAAATCAAATCTGTTGTGCACAAAATCTTACTAGTCCTTGGTATGATGACATCAAATTTATCTAATTCACAGATCAGATCCCCGTCACCTTGATCCATAAAAGAAGGGAACCTTAAGATTAAAATCTTCTTCTTTTCAGCTGGTAAATGGCATATTGTTTCGCCAAAATTTCAATGGAATACTTATGCATTGTCTAGAAAAAGATGAAGAAGATAAAGTCTTATTAGAATTACATGCAAGGGAAGCTGGTGAGTATTTTGGTGGAGACACCACTACCCACAAAGTATTAAGGGTAGGATATTACTGGTCCACTCTTTTCAAAGATGCCCATGCATTACGCCATAAGTGTGTAATCTATCAAAAGGCTTCTGGATGAGTACAGAAGTCAACATTCCTGCTACAACCTGTCTCGGTAGACTCCCCTTTTCAGCAATGGGGCCTTGACATTATAGGCCCAATCAACCCCACCTCCGCGCAGTAGCATAAATACATCATAACAACGACAAATTATTTCACCAGATGGTCCAAGGCTGCACCATTAAAAGTGGTAAACACCATCCAGGTAATATATTTCCTGAATTCAAATATTATCACTCATTTCAGTATTCTTGAATGCCTAGTATTTGATAATGCTTCCTATTTTTTGTCTCTCGAAATGAGTGATTTCGCTTTAGAAAAACGAATAAAACTAAAGTATTATGCCAGCTATTACCCCCAGGGAAATGGTTTTGCAGACTCAACTAATAAAAACCTAATCAAGATCATCAAGAGAACGGTCTCCGAAAATCACAAAAATTGGCATAATGCATTATTTAATGCAATCTGGGTTGATAGGGTAACTCATAAAATTGTTGTTGGTAATTCCCCATTTTTCCTCGTTTATGGTAGGGAAGCGATTCTTCTACCACATGTTCTTCTTCCATCTTTGCAGTTATCGCAGAAGGTTCAAGAAGAAGACTGCCCTCCTTTGGATAGTCGGCTTAATGCTTCGCTGAAGTTAGAGGAAGTAAGGGCTCAAGCAAAATAAAAATTGGATCAACATCAACTCATTGTCAAAAACTGGTTCGATTCCAATTCTGCCTTAGACAAAAATTTTGAGGTAGGTGATCTTGTCCTTAAATGGGACAAATCTCATGAGGGGAAAGGCGAACATACTAAATTCCAAAACCTGTGGTTGGGACCATTCTTAATTGCTGAAAAATTAGGCCCCAGTTCTTTTCGCCTGCAGAATTTAGAGGGACAACCAGACATCTTCCCGGTGAATGGCCAAGCTCTCAAAAGGTATTTCACCTGACAACTCTCCCATACACCTTTTGTACATTTTTTTTTTCTGTTTTGATTTCCTTGTTGTCTGTTTTTCTTTGTTGGTTTGATTTTGTTTTCATTTTTGTTTGTCGGTCTTTTTGAAACGAACATGCTTGTACTACAGTCTAGCTCAGACAAAGAAAACATAATACTTCATCTCAAAAATAGCTGTCAAAGGCTGTCAGAACATCAATTACTTTCTTTCTCTGAAATTGTAGGCTAGTTAAAGATGACTTTTTGTTTGAAAGTTGATTCCTCGGTTTCAATTTGCACTTGAAAGTACTCATGATTATCTTTAAAAAAACTCTTTACGTTGTCCCTGCTCTTTAAGAGAGAAACTCAACGATGTCTCCCTGTCCTTGAAAATTAGTTTTATTAATGAACTATTTTTCAAATCTTGATGAAGGTTAGCAAGAAAAATTTAAAGGCCTGTGAAATATTAAGTTGTGATAAAAAACTGGAATTTTCAGCATCACCCCGCTCTGTTGAATACCTTTAAAACTATATCAGAATGTGAATAACCTCTCAAAGAGTTGTGGGAGATGTTTGTAAGCCCGTCGGGAGACTGAACAGGTCTGCTGGCAGCGGGTAAATGAATGCATGATGCCAAGACAACTTCATCGGGGTACTGAACAGGCCCACTGACAGTGAAACAATGTCAGGTAAAGGAAAATTCTCAGATATGAATCTTGTTGTTTTTTGCCATAAGCGTCCTTCGTTCTGATTTGAAAATTCTTGGACAAGATATAGGTGTCAGAGTGGGTCAATTGACATCCCTGTCGAGGCTATGAACACCTGTTGGAAGCACTGGCCCTGTCAACAGTATTTGAGACATTAACTTAAACGTCGTGGCTTTCTTTTGTGAAGTTTGTCACCAGATTTCGTTTTTTTAAACGAAAGATATCTGAAACTGGACTATATCATGATTATTAAAGATGTTCAAATAACCTTTCAGTTATTCTTCAATTTGAAGTTTTTCATATTTCTCTAACCTGAACTCGTTCGTATTATAGAGATAACTGCTTCTCCTAGCATGTCGCCATTGTTGGCAGCCCAACATATTTGTTAACTTTTCATATCAATTAAATGATCTATATAGTTGCCTAACTGGGGTCGTCTATTTTTTATTACTCTTCATCAACAATTTTTGAAATGACAGTTGTAAGTTGTCATTTTTCCCTATTGTTTTTTCATGCTTCATTCATGACTGAAAGCATGAAAACGAAGCATGAAAATTTGTGACTGTGTTACCATTCTGTTTGAAAGTTTATTAAAGGAAAATTGTTTCTACAGTTTATTAATGAAGCCTTGTTCCTTGCTATGAAGAGTATTCTCTTTGTTTCGATTCCTTGAACACCAAGAATGCTTAGGGATTGTTAGTTATATCAACAAAGGACCTTTTGATTTGAGCTTTGGTATGGTTTTTTGTTCATGTTTCCTCATTACTAGGTTTTGATTTTCGATTTTTGACCTCCCGAAACATATGATCGAACCCACTATGTCTCGGACTCTTTTCCTTTTTAATGCTATGGTCCTGGATTGTACTTTATGAAAGGTGGCAATATGATTTGCAGTCAACCATAATTTCCAAGACTGGTCTTGGGTTTTGCAAACCTTCTTCGCATGAATTTCAATTAACGCCCATCTTATCATTATGAGTTTTTTGCTCATACGTCGTTCACTATTGGTGTTTCTTGGGCTCGGGGTATGGCTCTGGTTTGTTCTCACAAACCCTCCCTACGTGTTGTGCCTGATTGACAGCCTGTTGATTCAACATGGCTCTTGTTGTTAGAGTCGAACCTAATGGCATTCAAACTTTGCTCTTATATGACGATGCCAGAGAGGATCTTGCGAGTAATGGTTGACTCATTTTCTTTAGAAAAATCCAGTGTTTCAATTTACAAACTGCTCAGGAATTTTATTTCTCCTTCGATGGGTGTAGAGCTAAGGTGGGTGATGTCCAACTTGAGGTTACAGAGGATTTCTTCAGTCAAGCTACAGGACTCCCTGCAAGTGGTCAAAGGTGGTTCAAAAATGCAAAGGTGGAAGAAGTTCCTTGTAGTCTTCTATTTACTTCTCGGAAGATAAAAGGGTGTGACAAAGGTATGCCCATCTCTTTACTGAAAGTTTGCTGACACGGTCTGTTGGTTGTGTTAAAACAGTTTGTCACCTGTGAAGGATGTTTTGGTCTTGTGTTTCTTTATCATTTGCGTCTGCTCATGATTTTTATGGGGTTTCCCTTGAACATGTTGTATTATTTATTGAGGAGCCTTTATAAAATGGGAAAAAGGTATAGAAAGAAACGATCAGACTCGAGCCTCTTTCATCACGGCTTGATAAAAATATTGCTTGTGCATCAATTAGAATTGCAGAACGATAATTGGGACTCATTTTTAATCAGAAATGGTTTCTCTAATCCCAATTTTTAAGAGATCGATAAGTCTGTGATTAAAGAAACCCTAATCTACTCTACAACGCCCCTCTCACCTACCCAGGCCTGTGTCTCATCCTCCTACAACAAACCCTTACTCAATCCAAAGGTTATTGAGCAGACTCGTGGGCAAGCTACACATCTTAATGACTCTATTAAAAATTTGAATAAATCTATAGGCAAGATATCGAAAAGCAATGTTGATATAAATTTTAAGAACAAGAGAGCGAGGAGGCTGATTTCGAGGAGGCTTCGTAACAAGTTGAACTCTCATGCGAGCTCGATCAGCATGATCGAGGTCCATGAGAGTTCGAACGCTGAAATCGATAGGTTCCTCACTGAAGAAGACCCTCTTTCGTTCAAGCCACACCTCGATCAACCTTACAACTTTGTGGACAATTTACCTCCCTGTCTGAAACATAATGCAGAGTTTCTTGGTATTAAATTGGGTAATGAATCTACTGTCCATGTGGAATATGCTCCAGTTCACAATCATGTTTGTTCCCAAGAGACCGTTGGTCAGTCAAAGTGTGAAGATTGTCGTTTCTAGATCGATAAATACTACACTGATGTACCCATCCTACAGTCACAGGTTAAGGCTCTTACTGATCAGATTGATGCCTTAACTAATAAAAACCATAGGCTCGAGCCTGTTATTCAAGGAAAAGATAAACGTTTGAAGACTACAAGCAACGTAACATTTAAAAGTGTTGAGGCTGCAACAACTATGGTAAATTCCAAGATTGTCTGATACGATTTGATCTTACAGTTGGAGGTATGATCCTTTTATCTTAAAATAGGATTATTTGTTAAAACTAGATTGCTTTATTCTTACAATAAATTGGATTTCATTTACTAAAATAACTAGCTACAGAATCAACAGATTTTGTAGCCAGTTATGTTAATTCTAAATTTGCAAATTATTGGTTAAATATGTATCTAAATCTTTCTATTTTTTCTTTTCCTTTCAGGATATTGAGGAGTTCATGGTTACCAATTGATCTGAGGCATCTTTGAGACTTGCTAGTCATGTCTTTGATACATTTTGTATGAACAGAAATAAACTTTTGTTAGCTTTAGAGGATTTAGTAGAATCTGGGTGGTTGTATCCCCCTTTTATTTTTGTAATCAATATCTGATCTCAGAAGAGGAAACAATTACCTTTCTGAAGGCTTTAAAAACCCATTAATTTTGTAATTACATCATCCTGGCCTCGGGCTAGTTATGAACAAGCTTATACTTGAATTTGGACATAACATATGTTTACATTTCTGCCTTAATTGTTTGTAAATGTTGTTGTTGTCTATAATTTGTTTATCTTGATCATTTGATGACTGTCGATAGCTTTCGTCTTCACAAATTATTATGTCATCAAGATAGTTTTTCTCACATAGTTCACGATTTTATGCTTCAGATATATGAAAATAGTGAATGATTATTCAATTTGTATTATAAGGTTTACCTTAAACATGTTGACTAATTAAATGCAAGTTGTAACTGATGGATTTATCTTATGCATTATTACTTGCAGTCTATTATATCACAGTTATTATTTGTGTCCTATCATTTTATCAATTGAATACACCAGTCAATGTACAGTTTGGCATTTATTCCAAACAGTGTGAAGATGCATAGCAGGTTTATCTCGTGGATGGACTTATGTACGATTTATACAAATAGTTGGATGCATACTCTTCAAGTGATTAATAGGTTAGTCTGTTCCTTTTTATTTGCTTATTTATTATAGAAATTCTTATATGTAGTATAATTTTCACTATCTACATTTTTCTGTTTAAATAGTAGTTTGATATTTGATCTTACAGATGCATATAAATTAAAAAAAAACCAAAAAGAGATAGTACTTTTTTCTTTTATCAAAAGAACCATTTCTACATTTGATCTTTTATGAGTTCAGATTAAAACTCGTAATTTGTATATCTTGTATATATAAATTAGATAAATATACCTATCATTAGACAATCCAAACGGCTTGGGTTAATTAGACAACCCCGGATCGGACTCGCTCTTCCAGTTGACGAGCGGTCATTTTCGCCCGTCAACAACCCAGTAAAACACTGCCAGGGCAAGGGTTAAGCTAAGAGACTCAGATGCAAAGTAAAACTAGGCTATCAAGCAATCAGGCTATAATGAAACTCAATCTAACAAAGAGAAAATCAAGGAGAAAAACACTTCAAACCCCAAAAGAAAGAAGATCAATCCCGAGTATGGTCACCAGTTCTATTACGAGGAAAATCTCTCTATGGCATGGGGTAAACCACAACAAATAGAATGACATGCAGAAAACAACTCTAATATAAAGTATACTATATAAATGAAATGCTAAAAAGACAAGGCCAAGAGCCTACCTCGTCCAGATGTTTGATGAAGACCACCGTTGAGCACACAACTCAAAGCTTTATCCCTGCAACTTGTCCTCAACAACTAAGATACACAAGCATATGGTGATAATATATAATGTTAGCATATCGATTAGCATAATCCATTAACATACATGACGAGAAAAGAATAATAATTCAAATATTTGCAAGATATCAATTTGACTTGAAAAGAACATTTCTATTAAAATAATCAACAAAAGTATATAGGTGACAAACTTCTATAACAACACACATTGGAACCAAGAAACTAAGTCCTTCGAGTCGAGCCTCCTCCACTTTAATCCTCCACCAACGACCAAATCATATAAAATAGACAATGAGGTTCTCCATCACAAAGAAGAAAGAGCTTGAGGGTTGAACAATGAGTTCATACTTTCAAGGATAAAGGTATGTAGACTCAATATGAAGTGAACATTTTCTAGAGTGTATTTGCTCTCAAAGTCGAACTGTTCAATCTCTTCCAAGGCTTGGATAAGGCTCAATTTATAACGTTCACATGAATCAGAGTGTTTCCAGTATATGGAAGGTCAAGGATCATGGATCTCATGACATGGCATAGAAACTCTACATAATTTTTAATTTTGAGCACCAAACCCGATGTACGCAAGTTGTAGTGAAGCAACCGCATATACACATGTTTTCTAAGTGATAGGGCGCGTATATGTAGAAAAATGTGTTTTTTTGTCTCGGGAAGGTACAAAAGGGGACTTCAAGTCTGCATAGGGAAATGGAAAGACCATCCAAGCAAGTTGCATGGGGTGATGGTGTTTGTCTTCTCTTGACTTAGAAAATGTGATGATTTAATTCGAACATGATATATTAGGTAAATTATAGTCAAGGTGAAGATTGTTGAAACTACCAATTAATTTTCTATGTCGATGCATGCACACAACATCAACTAAAAATAGAATGCCCATGCATGCAGACTATAGTGAACAATTTGTGTAACTGATAGATAAGATTGAAATCAATTTGTCTAACTATATATCTAGCATACTAGTAGAGATATGGGTATAACAATGTAGTGTAGTGAAACTATTTTTTACATGAACCCTCCAATTGAATAAGAATGTGATTGAAGGTACCGCAATTACAACATTGATTTTCTAAAGCCTTTTAATCTCACATTTTGAAGGTAATCCGTTGCATCTCCAATCTCATTTTGACACTCCTATAACCTTCTCGAATCTCCTCTTAACAATCAATTTAATATGTGGCAACAACTACAAGTTGCATCTTGTGGAGAATTTCTTGGCATTTAATTTGTGTGGCAACAACTATGGCTACATGTTGTGGAGAAATTCTTGGCATTTAATATTTGCGATGCCAATTGACATGACAGCGAGAATAAAACTTGTTTTCGGCGGCCCGCCCAATGTGACATTCGTTCCTATCCATCACCCTTGAACGGTCACGAGTACCACGAATCTATTTCTTGTACGATACTCTCATTATTTCTTCTTATCCAGCCAGGCAGGGTCTCATTATTTCTTCGTATCCAGGCAAGGACGTAATCACAACTGTTTAAACAGTAGGACAGTACAACTGTTTAAACAGTAGGATAGTAGGTTAAAGATTCTATGAAATAAAGATTTTTTTTAGGAATATTTTTTAATTAAGTGAGAAATTGTTGGATTCCTAGATTTAAGTGATTATTTCTGTAGAAATCAAATGCTCTAGCAGTTTTTCAACGTACTGAATCCATTTATACATTTGAAAATAAATTTTAAACAACAAAAAATAGTGATTCATATAAATTTATATTAAAAAAAATCATTTCATATAACAGCTAACCAACGCCCATTCTTAATCACGATTGATTATATTGTTTAGTTAACAACACGATTGATTGATTTTCAAACCTGATTTCTTTGGATGAAAATCAGTGAAATCGCAAATAAAATATAGTCAGTATGATCAAATTAGGTTTAAAAAATATAGTGGACGATTGCAAGCTGGATATGGATCACGTTTGCTGACAGACAAAAAAAAAACCGGACGATCCGTTAATATCACGATCATTGAAACGTCACCAGAATTTCCCTTGCGTCGCAATCAAAGCATACAGAAAAGAAAAAACCTTTTTTGAAATTGAATCCTCTTTCTTCCTGGAAGAGACTTGCTTCGTCCGTAGGAAGGCATAAATATAAGAGACTTGCTTTGTCCGTAGGAAAACAAATGACTGAATCTCTGCCTTCCATAAACATTACCTAAAAATCGTCATTAAAGTGTCAAGAAGACAATGACGATTTCCTCGACTGCACCGTCGCTTCAGCCTTACTTTTAAATAATTGATTTAAATCGAAGTTTCGCTACTTCTTTATGGCATTGCTTGTTGACCGATCATTTTCTACTGCCTACAGCGCTATAAAAAATTCCTAGTTCCATATATAAGAGCAGGCGCTCTTTCGAAACAATAATCTGATGAGTAAAATAAGGATCCGTGAGAAAATTTCATGCTTGATTTCCATCGATAACTTCAATGGATAAAAGCAATATAAACGTGAAAAAAACAAAACCTCGTGTAACCTTCATAATGGGGAAGTTTAGTGACATTGAAATATGATTTGTATTAAGAGAAGTTTATATATATATATATATATATTCAGCAACTATCACTTAAATTAGGATGTAACTATTGGTGGAATACAATATTTCTTTACTTAAATTGTATTTTTAATGCATAAATAGTTCTAACACCATGAGAAACCGAATAATAACTGAAACTGTAATTCCAATAATCCTTATAAAAGTTTGACTTGATTTTATGCAAAACTAATCAACAAATGTGACCACAAAAAGTTTAAAACTTTGAACATTTAGCCTACTCACTTTCTTAGTCCATAAGAAGGGAAAGATTAACTCATTATTAGTTTAGCCTTTATTTTTTCTTAGTTTTCAAATGATTAGAATTAAAATAAATTAAAAATAATTTTATTTTTGTGACATGCCATTCCATTTCAACTTCAAGTCTTATTGCTAAGGTGTTGGCATGCATTAACACTTCAATATGAAAGAAAAAATGCATGTCAATAGCCATTGATTGGCCATTTATGAAATGCATAGCCTTGAGTGCATCTTTACACTGCTAAGTAATACACCCTAACATCTAATTAATAGAACCTAATATTTGACCTAATTTTAAACTAATTAATATATTTTAACATTCAAACTAGGCGGTCATCACACAATGATATTATAAGCAGTGGATAGTTTACATGTGCCTTGTCCTAGGATGCTTCTACTTACCTATTTCATGACTCAAAATAAATAAATATTTTCTATAATCTCCTAGTGAAATGACTGAAATTTAGTTTAGAATTTATTTCATGATTTTCTTATACCACGAATAAACAACAACAAAAAAAACATCATAATAAAAACAACATAATGATAACAGATCAACTGGTAAAATACATACCTCAACCTGCAGGTTGGTTGATTCAACCCCTGGTTCACTTGTTCTTGTGCTTGCCCAAACTTCCCAACTAAATATTAACCTCCCAGCCACCTAGGAACAACCTCTCTCGCTCCCTAGCTTTAGGAATCCTTGTGGTTTCCTGGGCCTCGAGCCCAAAGTTCCCAGCAACAACAATGCCAACAAAAAATTCATAATAACAACCACATAATGATAACATACCAACTGGTAAAATACATACCTCAACCTACAAGTTGGTTGATTCAGCCCTTGACTCACTTGTTCTTGTGCTTGCCCAAACTTCCCAACTGAATATTAACCTCTGGGCCACCTAGGAACAACCTTTCTGGCTCCCTATCTCCAAGAATCCTTGCGGTTTCCTGGGCCCTGAGCCCAATGTTCCTAGCAACAATAGTGTCATGTGAGAGTTCTTAAAGCAATTGTTCTTCAAAAAAATTTCTTCTTCCTTATCTCCTTTAGAATTTCTTCCTCTTCATTCTTTTCCAATTTTCCCCCAAAACAAAAGACCCCCCCTTCTTCCAAGTCCTCCCCCTCTTCCTTATCCTCATCTCTCAAATCTCCCTCATTAATTCCCCAACAACCTTATCCCCCCATTAATTACTTCACCTACCGTTTAATAATAAAATAATAAAAAGACTCATTTAATCTATTTTAATAATTAATTAAATTTAAATTAAAAACTAGGATAAACAATTAATCAAATTCGGTTGTTACATACACCCACCCTTCAAGAAGCTTCGTCCCGAATTTAGAGTAATTTACAATACAAGGGTAATGACACATGATTCATACATCCACTTCAAATAAACAATATCATCAATTTAAAACACTTATATATACTAGTGTACATGTAAAAGGCATGCAAGTGTAGATAACACATACAAAACTTGTACATGCACTAATGATAATACTTATCACTCCTAAAGTAATTCTTGTACGTGTCTAATCCAATCAACAGGACTATTCATTTCATAAAATATAATAGACCATTTAAAATATTCGTGAAATCCCTCAATTACAATAATCTAGCACACACAACATTCACTTAGATAATTGTAGTTGAGTTAAGTAAATATAAACATACATATATACATCTTTTTTTTTTAAATGAGGAAATCAAGAAATTCTACCATAATGTGAAACCCCCACACACTCTCAACTACTTCTAGTCATCCTTCCTCCCTAACCTACTTCCATCTTTCATCCCTATCCTTCCTCTGGTAGACTATCTTGGAGCGTCAACTATATTGACTTAACTTCAGTTAGAACCCGTAAGAGGAAGTGTCAACTCTCTTGACCAAGCTTCTCCGATAAGAAACTGACAGTCATCATCACATGTCTAGGGGAGCGTAAGCTAACACTGTCCTCCCATGACTCCAGGTTTCAGAGGATACACGAGAAATTCCTCCACCCCTTCTAATAGAACCAGGGTCAACACCCTACCATGGACCATACAGTGGCACTCTGTTGCTGGGAATTTTGTCATCGTATATTCAATTTTAGATAGTCTCGCCACTTGAAAAACCTGCACTTGTCCACATATCATAGCAATGCATTTGAACCAACATAATTTCACATAAAAATATTCATACCATATTGTTTCTCGGATGATGTTCACGACATCAACCTTTTATCATCATTATCCTTTGGCTATTTCATAGCCCATTGACCCACATATTAGTATATAACACAAACTCATACATATGTACACACTACTATTATGTAAATGCATTTAATCATAATCTAAATCTAGTATCCACGTACCAACAACTTTAAATGCCAAAATTTTCAAGTTAGAAATAGATTGCATAACATCCATCATAAGTCAAATAATGTTAAACATCCATAGAATTCGCATTCATAGAGATTCACATGTCTTAAAATTCAAGTGTATCATTAATAGTGTTTCATGGATAATAAGCAAATGAAGATACAAATAGACAATAAGTAATTATAGTTTTATAAGTTAAAACGAGCATTGCATACACCCATCCTTTGGGAAACATAGTCCTAAGGTTGTGGTCAAAAGTGTGGGATGATCTCAACGTATCATATCTACATCCTCTTAGGTAGTTGATCAAATGCTATACTAGTCCCACTATACCTTCACTTGTTTAGATATATGTTGAGGCTATTAATACATCAATTGGATACCCCTATTTAGCAAACCTCCATTGTGTCCAAAGTCAAATCTTATTACCACTTGTTGCGTAGTGCAATATTTTGGTCCCTTGTGGGTTCCCTCCTTGGCACTCCATGTTTGAGTACTACTTTGGTGACTCAAACTTGACACTTGTGATTTAGTTAATGTTAAGACATGTACCTCTTACTGAGTTATTTTTCTCAAGCTCCATATAGGATTCCCATATTTAAAGTATATCTTGTTGGTTGACTACCGATCAAAACATTATCTTATTATTAGGTTTTTTGTTTTTTGTTAAATGATTCTAATAATGAGATTTATATAAATTTCATTAAGGCGTGCATATAATCCCACCTGGAATATATTGATAATTATAACCCATTTACTACTAACGTGATTATCACTCTAGTTCGATTGATACCACACACATACCATCGCAAAAAATTTCCATGCCTAGGAATATTGACTAAGATATTGTCACGTGATCATTACATGGGGCAGACATTTTAAGGCTTCTTTGGTTGTCAATCTTAATTAATTGTCTTCTTGTTAGGTCATAAAGATTAGATCTTGACAAGGTAAATGTCGATTATATTAATCTCTTATCATAGTCGAGGTACATCTTCTTTCTACCTACAAGAGTAATTTGACCATGCGTTATTGAGCATCCCCAAGTCAAGGCTAAGTTTTCCATTAGGGTCCATTCCATGCTCTACAATTACTTGACTTTAAGGTCTTATTTTCTCACAATTGAACTTCTGTAAACTTTTATATCCTCTATATCTACATGACACTTTCCAACACTAGTCTATAGCCCTTTCTGGGTGCATCGCCAACACCTTCCAAGTTCATTCCCCTCACTAACAACTAACCATGTATTTGTATATGCCATTTATCTACTACAATTTATTGTTCACACTTTACATCTTCCTTAGCACATCATCCCTTATTACTTTATTCTTCTCTCTCTCTCTCTTATACATTCTAACCATACTTATCATGTCCACTTCTACTCACTTGCCTCTCACTAATATACCCTTATATTGATTACTAAGGTATTGCTTATTTATTAACTTTATACATCATTTACATCCCTCTTCAATTATGCTTTTATCAACTTGTAATTCTTTTGATATTATACCTTCTATTCCTTGAACAATGTACTTATTTACTAACCCCATATGTTGTCTTTATTTCATAACCCTAAGTATATATTTTTCCTAATACTTCATTTTTTATAATTGTTATTTATTATTTTTCATCTATCTTATTCCCTTTTTCGGCCTATATGTAACGTCCCCTCTGTTACGTCAACAATTAGTGGTTACAAAAGAGGTAAATCTTTTTTCTTTTAAACGATCGTTAGTACAAGTGACATGCGTCAAAACATAAATTAACAACCACTAAATCATTTTTATCATAATCAACTGAAAGAAACATACTATTATTTAATCAACATATCTTAACCCACCCAACCTATCCTACATGGTTAGGGCCTCCAAGACACATAAACAATGCTCAAGTACATGATTCATCTTATTGATTTTGACCACTTAAGGTATCATGACTGACGACTGTTCTGAGGAACAAGGAAGTATCTAATTCTCATTAATTCAATAATACACTGTTATTCAAAACTAGAATTATCATCATACTTAACCATCAATTCATCATAGTGCAATAATAATATACTCTACTTAATCAATCTTCAAGAAACATTGAGTGTAAATGAGTAAGAGGTTGTTACATAAAGAATAATAATCCAAAGAGCATAATTAAAATCTTAGTCTCATGTAGCTCAACTATGCATCTTCATATTAAGGAATATATTCTAAGGATATATATATGAGGAATCTAAAGTCTAAAATTATATAGTCATTTGCAAGAAACCACAAGAAGATCAATCTTCTTAAGAACTACATTAAATTTAGATGCTACCTTGCATTATGCATCCAATTTATAAAACTAATAAACATCAATCATAAATAACAATTAATAAGAAGTCTATTTCTTGCATATCCATTTTAAAAGAACTAAGAGGTTCAATCATAACAAACAATATGGAAAGATTCCAAGACTACCTTACATTTCCATTGCAAGAAACTATAAGAAGTTCAGACCCATAATTAAGAATTATATAAGATAAATTATATGACATATTGCATATCCATATATAAGGATCAACACTCGCATGCTGTCATTTTACTTGGATGAGGATGCCTTTGAAAAGGAGGTTATGTTACGGCCTGGAGTCAAACACAAATTGCGCAAGTCGGGGATGCACTACCTTCTGCCTGTGGAACTCTTGAAGAAGAGGGTCTAGGAAGAAGTGGTAGGACCAAGCTCGAGCTTGGAGGAACAGAAAAAAGAGGCCACAGTGCAGACAGATTTAGAGGAGGAGGAAGAGACGCAGCTGTTGGAGTGTAAGAAGAGAACATTGCCTATGTTCCCACATCTTCTAGAGAAATCCATGTTGACATGTAAGGATGTAAAAAATATTCTTAGCGTTGCCTTTATCGTTGACCCAATGGCTAAGAAACCCAGGATGAAGATCTCCCCAAGTAAGGTTCTAAACCTCCAACATATATCATCCACCATTCCTTGCATTCGCTCAGCGGCTCGAGCAACCCACATTATTGATATCTAGGATGACCATGAGCTTGACACCACTCCATCCACCACCATTGTCACTAAACAACCTCCATCACCATCACAACCCCAGTTGCCACCTTAAGAAATTTCCATCCCGTCCCAAACCACCGACCCGGAACCCATGCAGTTGGATCCCCCAAAGATACCCAAGCAGAGACCAGAACTCACTGGTCAAAACCTCGACCTACCCGAACAAAGACTAGAACTCACTGGGCCAAACCCTGAATACCAGAGCCACCAGATCGTACCCTTTGTGCCAATTCAGGACACTCCGTCTCTAACGAATATGTAAACTATACCAAAGATGCAAGTCCTAAGTCCTCAACGCACTCCTCAACGATCAAGGTTGAGAGTTCTATCGAAAAGAGCGCAACTCCAGAATGATCCGGATGTTATGAGCATAATGAAATGAATATAGATTATTAAAAGATGCTTAACACAGAATAACATATATACAGTAAAACTAGTTTTCTATTCAATAAGAAAATAAGATGAAACTATAAAATGCAACGGACAACAAGCTTGTTGGAATGGTGACAACTTATCTCTAAGAAGAGATGTGACAAGTGTGTTCATTCGCAAGAAGATGATTACAAATAGGCTATGAAGGCATTTTTACAATAAACATGAATGTCAACAACCCTAGACATCCAAAAACCTAAACCTAGGAGGTGAAGCGCCAAAAGTCATGTGGGCCCTGTTTGGGTAAGTTAGTACATCAACTTCCTGGGGTCGTAACTTTTTCATACAATCTCCATTTTAGATGCACGCTAGCCAGTTGGAAAGGTCTATCTGAGTACTACACATTTTGTTTCTATATATCAAAAGTCATTTCAATTGTGGTGAGCCCTAAAAATGTTGTTTAGGGCCTCAAAACGACCCTGCAAGTTAGGGACTCGAAAACTAGGAAACAAAAACTGCCAAACTAGAAAACTACCAAAATGAACCACTTGGAATAGGTGGGAGGCCACCAACATCCATCTGGATCAGAAAATATGAGGTCCACAAAGAGGCAGAGATACCAGAGGTTCAGAAGGAACCTAATTCAATGTCAGGACAGAGTGCAACATCGTTGCAGGAGAAAATGGAGTTGATATTCCAAAACTCACAATGGTGCGCAGAGTTGATGCAACTATGTTTGGCCATAACATAAGTATTTTCTTTCTTGCCATCAACACTAAGGTTGAGGCTTGTGCTAGGACCATCTGCAGGAGAAGAAGAGGTGCATAGACCTTCAACGGATAATGGACTCCCACTGCAGGTTCGAGTAACCAGGGAGGCCACCCCCTCTTATGCTAACCTCGCACAGTGGCCAACAACACAGTTGGTCGGGATGATCAGAGCCTCAACTGATCAACTGGAATAGAGGCTCTAACAGACTGAAAGGGATTCAAAATTTGCAAGGGAGGAAGCACTCCTTGCCCAAGCACGCAAGACACATGAGCAGTACCCCAAGGTCCATGCAGAGCAGAAACTGGAAAGAGTCCAAGAGAAGCTTGTCGAAGCATAGCTAGAAATAAGGAAGGTTTCACCACAACTGCCAGAATCTAGTGCTGCAAGAGAGCCTGAGTATCATATCGAGCTACTCTAGGGAGCATGGTCACAACTGGCCATTCACGTAGAGAACTTGGAAGCACAACTGTGGGAGAGCCAGTGGGAAGCAGAACAACAACCTCAGAAGCTACAAGAGAAGATGGAGAAAGTAGTGATGGAAGGAAACAATGCTCGAGCAACACTGCACAAGCGCACAACTGAATGCATGAAGATATTTCGTGAAGTCAGTGATTGGATGGGAATCATTGCAAGGTGAAACCAAAATCTAGAGGATGTGTACACAAGGATACAATCGCTTAATGAAGAATTTGTGGTCACCATGGATCCGATGGAGAAATAGGAGAAATGAGTTGAATGCTCTGTTTCATGCACAAGCAGTAGCTAAGAAGGATTTGCGTGAATTTTGTCCTGTCGTTCAGGCAACGTCCATGCAAATGAATCAAGTAGATGCTACAACTGATTTTGAATGGAACTCCCTGGTCGCATCCAAGCCTAAAGGATGCATTATAGATGTGACTCAACAGTTCGTAGTTGAAGCCTCACTCCTTGCGAGGAAGTGGCAAGACAAAATTGTGGGTTTCCAATAAGTCAGGAAGCGAGCTTTAGAGTTGGTCCTAGAGTTGGGCCCTTCATTTGAAGAGGCGTAAAAGGAAAAAGTGCAAGCAGGAGATGAAAGCAAAGTGGAGAAGGAGGACAAAGGAAAGCAACAGGCACTCCTAGAAGCCGCGAAAGAGCCAAGGAATTGACTCAAGGGTGAGTCAAGGATTGTGGTCGGAGCCTGTTGGGCCCTTGTTTTTGGTTAGAAGTTGCACAAGGAGGACTACAGTCCCAATTTTTTAAAAACACGAGTTGCGTAAGCCACAAAGAAGCTAGATAGTGGAGCAAACAAAGAAACAGAAAACGGTTGTGAAAAGGGACAACACAACACCAGTGAGGAAAAATAAGTTGCAACAGAACAAGAACAAGAAAGCATGCAGAGTCTAAAGCCAGAAGATCCCACTCAGCCTATATGTATGAGATGCATATGATTGTAAAATGGTTGGGTGTATTTGGTTGGTTGTTGGGTTTTGTCATAGATGATATAGGGGGCGCACAAAAATTAAAGGTTATGTGATTATAATTTGTATACAGTTTTGGGGAAAAGGGTAGATAGATCTCTGAGACATGAGTCCATAGCAAGAAGCTTGTAACATAGTCTTGATTTGTATCTTTGATACTATATCTGAGAAACTCTTTGATAATATATATGGAAGGACCTAAGATTTTGAAATATATTGTGTCTCTCTTTTTTTATGATTATGAATCGTCTCTATACCTTACTTATTTATGTCTGATAAGATCAATGCATTGTCTTTGTTTACAAATGATTCCGCAACTTGAATGTCTTTATTTCCGGTTAGGAGTAAGTTCAGGTATGTTCTGTGGTTAGTCTGTCTTGCGCAAGGTTACGGTGAATATTGAAGATTATGGAAACCCACCTAAGTATTCTCCTTTCCCTTCCCTATCTTCTTGTCTTGGTTGCGCTCCGAGTGATACTTCTTCTCTTCAGATGAGATGAAAATTCCAACGCTCTAGACTACTCGGTGCCTTTTGTTGGTAACCCGAGAAGGACCCTGGTCTGATCAATTATGCGGCAACAACTAGAATGGTGGAAACTTATCTCTCAGAAGAGGTGATGGATATGCTCATTCACTAGAAGATGATTTTTATAATGAGGCTCCAAATACATTTTTAACATAAAGAAAATCCAAAACCCTAACCCCGAAATATGAAAAGCCAACATGTTTGTGGACCTTGTTTTGGGTAGTTTGGTGTATCAACTTCCGAGGGGTGAAACTTTGACATACGATCTTTGTTTGGGGTGCATGATATCTCATTGGAAAGGTATAAATTATGAGATACATTTTATAGGCTTAATCATGCCTTTGAAAATCATTAAGGTGCCTGATCGTGAAAAAATGTGATTTAAACTCTCAAAATGGCCCCAGAGGTTTAGGACCCGAAAAACTACTAAAAATAGTAAACGGCCAAAAAACTGTTTTTGAGCTAGTTGGAATAGGTGTGTGGCCATTGATATATACTTGGATTAGGGTAATACTCCGATCTCTTCGTTCGTCCCGCACTCTTCTTCTCTCGACATCCTCAACCCATCCATTCCTCTTTCATTCTTCCCTGCGATACTCAAACCATTCTGTGGTCAGCCCCCAATTCCCCTATGTGCACAAAGGTGCTTAGAAATCATATTCCATTGTCATAACTCCCTTGTCACACAAAAACATCTTAATCCAAGTAGATATTGACTTCAAGTATCTCCTGCGCAGTCCCTTAAAGAATTCTCTTTCCGTAGTACTATATGATTGAGTATAATCTATAGAAAATTCAAGAACATAGCCTCCCAACACACTATCCATCCAATAATAAATTGTGTGTGATACCTTATTTCTTACTACATTAACTTGTCGAATCGGTTCAGGAGTCCAATTCCTCAGAACCGCAGTTCAATAAATCTCTGAATCCACTCTGCGAATACATTCAAGAAGTCAACAAATTAAATTTCATGCAATTCTGTAAAAACATACCTTTGTAACCATTCTTCTGTATTGATTCAGGGATTCTTATTATGATCTACTAGAAACTCTATCTCCTTAGTATTCAACCATTCTTTGATATCCTCCTTAGTCGGCCTCCACTTTCCCCTCATTCGTGGATATCAGTCCTAGCAACATAACCATTTGGTGGCTCACAGTGGGAAGGCCCAGGGTTAATCATTAAAATACCAACAAAATCCTAAAGATATCATCTCTTTCGACATCACCCACAAGAAAGTAAAGTCTCACCTGAAGTACCTATGGGGCTTACAGAAACTGGGTTTCCACAATCATGGGGGAATATGAGGTATTCATCCTTATTGTTTACTACCATTCATTCTTTAATCATGTGCGCGAAATCATAAAAACACTACAATCTATGATAGATTCATCCTACTTAACCCTTCATCATATGCGTGGAACCATTTAATAGATCTAACATATGTATATTAACCAATCATTATATTAGTGCATTAACCAAAATAAACAAACACATCACAACACAATAATTTAACGTGGTTCACCCTAAACTGGGCTATATCCACAACGACTGGCTTCCTATTTATTCATTCATAGTCTTAATTACATTCAAGCACAATACGCTCATACAATGTTCTTTAGTAAAAACCCAAACCTGGACAAGTTGTTCTATGTTGTACTACACACATACATCTCTATTGATCTTCAACTCAGCTCATACTTGAAAACTCAACCAAAATAGTGAACAATACGAACCACTAGCCAACTCTTGACTTACCGAGCTCTAGAAAAACGTTTCTTCCACCCAAAAACACATTACATATTTATACATATTCATTAGGCATAAGCCCATTACAAAATGGTTACAAAGTGGATAAAATATCCCGAAACTCCTAACTAACTTCCGTCTCTTGCGCGCTAACTCATAATAATGTGCTAGTGGCTTTTCATGCACCATGCTCCTTTGCCAAAATGTCATGTGATCCACTCCTGCGTGATTTCCAAAACTTGTCCAAAAGAACTTGCTCCAACAATGGGGTAGGTTCAATCGATGGATTACAATTGCTACAACATCACCTCAACCTCAAAGTTAACACATAAAAATTGTTCTGAGGGGAGCAAGTAGCTTAACCTATCGTCGAACTGTCATAGTCACTATGTCAACAGTGTCCATCCTCTTTCTTTCTTTAGTTGGGTGTTGAGAATAAGAGTGAAGGTAGGTATAGGTGGAAGAACTTCAGCAAGGGGAAAGTCTATATGGAAGTAGGAGAATGGAATCAGTTGAGTTTTTTGAGCGGTAGTAGTTAGATTGATGGAGAATGATATGGAGGATTGCGAAGGTGATGGTGGCATGGAGCTAGGAAGAATTCCATTACTAAGTTACAGTAGAAGAGGGAATCGTAGGTCTTGGGTTCTACTCCAATAATGTTATCGAATGACCATTTATTTATGCATGCAATTCCAAATGGTTTATCCTTCCAACATTTATTGTCAACGTAAACAGGAATGGTAACCAACATCTATCTTTTGACCATTTGTAAAAGTGTTGGATTAAAAATGTCAACTTAGCAACTGTCATATCCTGAAGTCACACTTGCACATATGTTTTGAAAACTTTTATCTATTTTTTAATATCCTACATTTTTTTGAAACATGATTAAATATACAAATATACACAACCGACACACACACACACACACACACACATATATATATATATATACGCTTCATGAGTTTCCGAAACATGGAAACATTGCCCAGATCTAGTAGAAGTTTCCCTCAAATTTACAAGAAGCGTGAATTTGGGAGTGACAATAATATATATTAAAAAAATACAAAAAAGTATTTTAAATTACAATGATACTTTAGATTACAATGTATAGAGATATTGATACATTTAAAATCTTATTTCAATAAAATTGAAGGTAAATAGAGGACAATATTTCTCCTATTGCAACAACTACAATATTAAAATTACTAGTTTAATTTGTGCTAATAATTATATGAATATATTTAACACAATATGAAACTTTAATATCCCTAAATATTTCATTAGAAAATGAGAAACAAAATTGAAAATACCAATATACAATTTTAATATCTTTTTAAAATTAAACTTTACATATATAAACTTTAAACATCTTTGTAAATTTGAAGCATTATTCTTTTTTTATTGGAAAAAACAAAATAGTATCACTCTTCTAATATGAAAATATAATAAAAATCAATGATATCTTTGAACAAATGTTTATAGTGGATACAATATTGATTTATTAAACTTTCATGTTTAGTTTGGGCTTGAAGGAAAACATAGATGTATTAAAAGTTTTATAGTGATATTTTGAATAAATTAGTTTTTACTTAACTAATTTTTGAAATAATATTTACCTGTAGTTTAGTCTTAGTTTTATAGTGATATTTTGAATAAATATAATGAAAATATTAGTAAGAATTTTGTATTTGTAATAATGGAATAAATATATTTACATTTTAATTTAAAGCTCTTTGTTTAGGAAACATGTTTCCAAGCTCTTATTTTTTTGATGTTGAAGCTCCCAAAGAACTCCCAAGTTCCCAACCAATTGGGAACATTCCCAACTAGTTCCAAACTTCTAGAACTTCCGAAACTTCAAAAACTAATTTCTGAGATGTCAAGAGTAATTCCCGTACAACTATGATATATATGTATATACCCCATTTGTGTATCAACTACACATGAACCCTTGAATTGAATGAGTGATTGAAAGTGCGGTAAACATGACTTCAATTACACCTTTGATTTCCTAAATCCTCTTAATCTCACGACACACAAGATTTGAGGGTAACCTATTGCATAAACCGCTAGTAAATTACTCATTTTGACACGCCTCTAACTTTCTCGAATCTCCTCTTAACAATCAATACTACAGTTGCATCTTGTGGAGAATTTCTTGGCATTTAAATTGTGTGGCAACAACTATAGCCACATCGCGTGGAGAACTTCTTGGCATTTAATATTTGCGACGCCAATTGACAGAGCAAGAATAAAACTTGTTTTCTGCTGAATATGACATTTGTTCTTATCCACCACCCTTGAACAGTCACGAATACCACGAGTATATTTTCTTGTACGATACTCTCGGTATTTCTTCTTATCCAGGAAGGCAAGGACGTAAGCACAATTGTTGAAATACCTCCTTAATCATCAAGAAATAAACACATCTGATTGTCATTTCAACATATCAATGAATATATAATTATTAATTACTTGCGTCAATCCATCGGTCCAAGTGCCAATCACGATTGATTATATTGTCTGTTCGTCAACAACACGATTGATTGATTTTCAAATATGAGTTCTTTGGATGAAAATCAGTAAAATATGAAATAAAAAATCAGTGAGTATGATCAAAAATAGGTCTAAAAAATATAGTGGACGATCGCAAGTTGGATATGGATCACGTTTGCCGACAGACTAAAGAAACCAGACGATCTGTTAAAATCACGATCATCGAAACGTCACCAGAACTTCCCTTGCGTTGCAATCAAAGCATATAGAAAAGAAAAAACCTTTTTTGAAATTGAATCCGTTAAGACTTGCTTTGTCCGTACGAAGGCATAAATATAAGGGATTAGACTAATTTGGGAGTAAACAGTTCAATGTAAAATATGGGATTGAATCTAGTCAGATTTTCAGGGTAGTTTGAGTTTTGCATGGATCAAAGTTTAATGTATTTTGGAATTTTACTTTTGGGTTTTATCTTATTTTAAACACCAACCAGATAATCAGAAAATCTATCAAAAATTTAGATTGACCAAAAATTTAAAACGGCAACTTCAAAAAACTTAACCAAAAAATAACTCAGAAAGAAAGATTACTTTGTATGTAAGAAAACAAATGACTGAATCTCTCCCATAAAATCATCATTAAAGTGTCAAGAAGACCATGACGATTTCCTCGAATGTACCGTCACTTTAGCTTTACTCCTAAATAATTGATTTAAACAGAAGTTTCGCTAATTTTGTATGGAATTGCTTGATCCTACAGAGCTATAAAAAATAAGAATCCGTCACAAAATTTCATGCTTCATTTCCATCAATAACTTCAATAGATAAAAGCAATATAATTGTGCAAAAAGGTACAAAAGTCTAAGTAACCTTGATCGGAAGCCGATAAACATTGAAATATGTGCGTATCTTTTATTAGGGATAAGTGTAAACATTCTAGGTTTTTACTGTTTTCAGTAATTATCATCTTTTCCATTCCTTCATTTTACAAAAAGAAACTAATCAGAGCATTCCTTCATTTTACAAAAAGAAACTAATCAGAGCAGTCTACATGAGTACCTCCGAAATATCCTAAGATAGAGCTCCAAAAAGAGACAGGAAAATCCAAACTGTCATACAATGCAAAGTAATCCGGGATCTGAAAATCTTAATCAATGATAGCATTGCACCTCCCATCTCAAAACTCAAAATACTAAGAAATGCTTTCCAAAAATGAGATGAAAATGGCCACTAATAGATATTTATAGCCTCAAACTTTCTACTTAGCATTTGAATTTTTTTGCTTCCATCCTTCTAATGAACTCACTCGTAGATCACTTTTATAATTTAACCAGTCTATGATTACCTTTGAATCTATGAGGATCTATAATTTGTGGATAGACAATAGATTTGCTAAATATAGTGTTTCCCAGGCTCCCATTAACTCGGCCTTAGTATTAGTTCATTTTCCACAATTTAAATACCATCTATAAACTGTAGATGCTGAGCATTTAATTAAACCTCCAGCGCCACTGCAAAAACCATTAACCTTGGCTGCTCCATCAAAACTAGCCACATGGAACTCTATTGGGAAGTCTAGACTGTTTAAACAGATAGAGGAAGTTACATTTTTAACCACGGGTTTTGAAGAGTGCTGAGAGATCTTATGACAACCGAGTGTACTAATGGCACCTATATTTTGTTCTCTGCTGCGAGCCACAAGAAAAGTTTAATTTTCAGTTGTATATTCCAATTCCATAAACTCTTACGCCACCTTGTGGTAGTCTGCAAATTAAGTGTTGAAGTTAAGGTCGCTTAGACATTCTTAGTCGACAGGTAACCTAAAGAATCCCCTCCTGTCCAAATAAGTTTATTTTCATTTTCAAATAATGATACTCGATGCTTGTAGGGCCCGCCGATAACGATCCCACTCCTCTTCCAAGTTTCCAATGAGTGCCAATTCCGCGCTACTTAGCCAAGTTGATAATAAAGAATCTTGTTCCTGTGGTCTCCTGGCCTATGCTAGAACCGAGACATGTTTTTGACTAAGAGAATTAATAAGTGAATTTGATAAGAAGGAATCAACGCCTAATCCCAGGATCCTGTCTCTACCTAATTCCACAAGGTGACCAGTTCCAGGCTTCCAGCTAAGCTAGTTAGTGATCAAAGGGACCACCTTTAAGAGAATGTTCCATATTTTAGAAGTCGAACGATTTTGAAAAGTCATTGATCTAAGCCAATTTTTCACAGTCATATAAGGGAAGTACTTCTCCTTTAGTGTTGATTTCCATAGTCCTTTTTTAGTTAATACTCTCCACAAAGTCGACGCTGCCAAGGCTTTACTGAAAGTAAAAATGTTAAGAAAATCCCAACCCCCAAATTTTTTTGGACGAGCTAAAGTCTCCCAGCGACAGAGATGGTAGTGATTTGTATCAGCATTCCCATTCCAGAGAAAGCTAAATAGTAATTTTCATAATCCATGGAGAATGGACTACAGAACTGAAGCCAAAGAAAACCAATAAACTGGTTGGCTTTCCAGAACAACTTTACATAAAGTATACCTACCCCCCAATCATAGCCACCTATAGATCCAATGATTGATTCTCTTTTCCACTTTGGTTATAAGCCATAACAAGTCTTCCAATTTCTGTAATCTCGCCTTTAGGTGGTAACCAAGGTATTTAAAACCAATTGAGAGATAAGTGAAATTATATGGAATACAAAGCTTGAAAGGAGTAATTTCCGTCTCTGAAAGACCTGAATAATGAACTATCGATTTGGAAGGATTCACCTTTAATCCCGAAACCATACATAATTTATTAATGAGACTCATGATCATCTTCCATTCTTGCACAAAAGCACATGTCATAAGTAAAACATCATTAACAAATAAAAGGTGAAGGATCTTTGTAAGCCTGGAAACTTCTATTCTAGATAAGGAACCATCTCTTTGTCTTGATTTTAATAGTAGGCTTAGACTCTCCATCACCAGAATGAAAAGTAAGGGTGACAAAGGACATCCCTGTCGGAGTCCTCTACCACTTCTGAAGAAATTTGTGGCCTCGCCATTGACCAGAACTATAAGAGATGTCGAACTCACACATGCCATAATCTCGTTTGTCAAAGTCACACCAAATCCAACTTGGATTAATATCAATCTCACGAAGTCCCAATTTACACAGTCGTAGGATTTTTGAAGATCTAGATTTAAAATAAGAGTTCTTTAGTTTTTCTTTTTAATACTGTGTATGCACTCATGTGCAATACCTATAGCATCATGTATTTGGCGACCCTCTAGGAAGCCAAACTGTTCAGACGAAAGAGCCCTTGAAAGTATCGGTTTAATTTGATTGGCTAATACTTTAGAGATGACTTTATAAACCAAATTGCACAGTGAAATAGGTCTGTAATCCCCAAAATTTTGTGGTTTATTCATTTTGGTTATCAGAGCTAAAAAGGTGGAATTTAAACTCCCTACCATGCATCCACCTGTCTGTACTTCCTCCATTAAATCCGTAATATCATCTTTGACTAAATCAAAGAAATGTAAGTAAAATTCCACCGTCTAGTCATCTGGGCCTGGAATTTTGTCTTTTTTGAAAAGCGAAAGGATCAATTTCAATTGCCTTAAAGTGACTGGTGAATAAAGCGCTCTAGCTTCTTCCTCACTTATCATTATTTTAAATAGTTCCGCCACCTCAACCTACTCTATTGATGAAACATTATCCACAGAACTGAAGAACCTCTTGAAATGATTTTCTGCCTCCTTGATAATCACTTTTTGTCCTTTATGAGTAAAATTGGAATCGTCTTTGATCTCCCATAAGTGTTTGCTAATTCTCCTATGATTAGCGAACTGATGAAAAAACTTTGTATTAAGATCACCACTTTTTACCCAAATTGCTCGTCTCTTGATTCTCCATAGGTCTTCCCATGCTTTAAGGACCTTGTTCCTATCTAATTCAAGTTTAATGAGGTTAGCCTCAATCACTGGGATACATGTACCCTCCGAGAGCAGCTGTAAATGGTTTTCGATATTAAATTCCAGAATCTTCATATCACAAACATCCTCGGCTCTAGTTTCGTTAGCCCAACTTTTGTTATAATTTTTAGTTCCTTTAGCTTCCATGTGAAATGACGTTGTCTATCTTCCTCATGAAGATATTTCAGATCCATCCAAAGTTGATGCACTATAATGTTGAAGTCTTTTTCTAGAAGCCGTTGTGAATTAAACTTGAATGAAAAATCTTTGGGAAATGAGGTGCTCTCCAACTGTAACAAAATTGGCGCATGATCTGACACAAAAGGAAATTCCACCCAGGAACGATACAATATAACATTCAGGAGTAAATCCTCTGAAACCAAGAACCTATCCAGTCTTTTGGCTATCAACTCAATACCCGAGGGACCATTTCGCTAAGTTGGGACTAATTTATCGAGCTGAATGTCTAACAACTTGTCCGATTGAAATAGGGAAATGAAATAACTTGCTAGTGGACTGGAAGAAATAGAGCCTCCCCATACTTCTCCACTAGAGAGCGTTAGGTTTAAGTCCCCCGTAATCACCAAGATTTTTAATGAAAGAAATCCACTGTTTTCCAAAGTAGTCCAAAATTGTTTTCGCTCCAAGCATGGCCCATACACATTTAATAAGTTGATCTTCCTTTTAGTAGCATATATCGAACCTATTAACAAAATCCCACCACTAGTAAGGAAGGGAGTCAAACTAAAATAATGGGGATCCCACATCACCAGCAGACCTCCTGAAGTACCAACATAACTCACTACACTAATAACCTAGGATGGGCGAAACCTATGCCCAAATGACTAGGCTTTTTGTCGGTAACCATCATTTCATGTAGGAACACTATATTTGGTTGGGTTGTATCCAAAACACGTTGGAAAGAGGCTGCTTTAAGGGAGCCTCCAGTCCCTCTAAGATTTATAGACAACATAATAATTATTTATCCCTTGCTAGGGCCTTCACTTCTCTAAGTGCCCCACTATTAGAAGAGGAGGGATCTTTGACTAAGGGAGTATTGAACTGCATCTATAATTTATTCCTTGTGCTTCTGGTTTTGATCGGGGAATTCTTTATTGATCAGGGGATCAAATTTTGCTCAAAAATTCAAAGTGCTTGGAATCCCTTCAAACTGGATGAGAGCGTAGGTCTCGTCATTGCGAACCCAACACAACTTGTTTTGTCTCAAACGGACGTAGGGAGCGAGAGATATAGTGATCTGTTCGTCAAGTCAAGCAGGCAAAAAAAAAATGATGCTGACTGTACAGTCCGTACAGTCTGTACAGTCTGACGTGGCAGGGCCGTACAGACCGTACGATGATGTGTCAGGTGATGATGTGGCAAGAAATTGTTGGTTGGCAGCTATCGAATCGAGAAGTGACACGTGTCCTTTGGTGGCAAATGGTGTGAGGACACATGGCCCAATCTGTGGACGCCACGTGTCACTCATTGTTTGGTTTATGGTTGTATGTAAAATTATGGGAGTTCATGGAGTTCGACCCCCGGACCTCCCCCACTATGTAAAGCCTTCACAAACCTCCGCTGACCAATGTGCCGCCGCATGGTTCTTGTTATCTATGTGGTGCCAAACATATTTAAGTTTGTTTAATGTTTAAAATGGAGGGGGGTTGGGTCGGGGCTTAGCCCCGACCCGTGGTCTTATTACATAGCATGTGACCCATTGTAATATTACCCGCGGTCATTTGTGTTACATATATACCATGGAACCCACGGTTGGCGCGGGGTTTAAACATAACCCATGTTTTAATTTTTGTTATATGTATAACTATACCATTGTTTATAAATGCATGGGGGGTTATTCTATATAGCCCGTGGTTTTACATATGACCGGAGCACGGGGAAGTTACACCTGTTGTAACGAATTATCTACTTTTTCCATTCGCGCAGTCACATGACTCGCCATATGCCCAGGTGCCTAGGCGGTTAGGGGCTGGCGCGCCCTTAACCGTCCTACGATTTGCACCGTTGGTGCGGTTGCACCCGATGCTGGGTTTTCATGTTTTAAATTGCGTGTGAGCCAGGTTCAAAGGAAAATGGTGCAATTTGTAGATGCAAAGACAACAAGCTTGAAGAGGGAGACTTCCAGGAGGCCTAACTTCTTCGTTTTTCGACCGATTGAGGTGCCGAAAGAGCCCAGACAAGGGTTTTTGGACGCTCTGAAGCCATTGGAGCAGTCGGTTTGTTAGTTTGAGCATTGTAAGACATGTTTTTGAACACTTTGAGAAATTAATAATAATGATCCATTGGAAGCTGGACCAGGAGATGTAGCCCAAGAGAGGGGTGAACTCCTTTATCAAATTGTTGTGTTTATGTGCTTATGTTCATTGATTATGTTGTTGTCTATATGTATTTTGCATGAGCAATCCTTTAATCTATGTGTTGCAAACTGATCCATTTGCTTTAAACACATAACATTCACTTGCAATAATTTTCAAGTTTTTCAAGTCTTCTTCATTTTTAGATCAAGTTGGTATCAGAGCACTGGTTTTGAAGACTTGATTGTTTGCAAGTTTTGTTTCTGATGCTCACAAGGTTGAAACTCACAAGAGGAGAAGGTCAACTTGTGGAGCCAAGTTCTCATCCGACAAGGAGGAATCATATTCATTCACCGCAAGTTTCAGCGAGACATTCACCAAGCATGGCTCATGCAGAAGGTCATGAACATGTTCCGGCTAAAAATGAAGATCTCAGAGAGGTTGTCTTGGAGCTGAGAGAGATGATGAAGATCTTGATGGAAAGGAACATATTGTCACAGTGTGAAGGCTCCAACCCTTCAATGCATAAGGGAGGCGGTGGTGACAATACTCCAGATGGAAATGGAGGGAATGGTGCTTCTCCACCACCCTCTCCTCCATCATCATCTTCTTCTTCTTCTTCTTCTACCAGTTCGAAACATCTTCCCAATTCTCCAAAGGGGCGTGGTAAAACTCCTTCACAAATTCCTTCATTAAAGCTTGATATAAAATTTGAATTGCCAATATACAATGGAGAAGTTAATGCTGAGAAGTTAGATAATTGGATACGTCAAATTGAAGTATATTGTAGAATACAAAAAATTCAAG
>SNQJ01S0046009.1:0-49185 GCA_010110895.2 Picea sitchensis
GGGTGACAGCCCCGTCGGGCCGGCACCCTGCCACACCATGAGGCGTTGTCGGCGAGTCGGGTTGTTTGGGAATGCAGCCCTAATCGGGTGGTAAATTCCATCCAAGGCTAAATATGGGCGAGAGACCAATAGCGAACAAGTACCGCGAGGGAAAGATGAAAAGGAATTTGAAAAGAGAGTTGTGATGCCCAGACAGACGTGCCCTCGACCAAGGCCTTGGGCACAAATTGCGTTCAAAAACTCGATGATTCACGGGATTCACCCCCCCCCTCTAAGTGTGGTAGGAGTGATACCTTAGAAAGCACCATCAAAAGAATTTATCCTTCCTTGCATTTCAGCCTTCTTTTTTTCACTTTCCTCAGCATTTCAGCTTAGATATCCTTGGTTACCTCAGTCACCTATAGATCTTCAATATCCTCAAGTGTTCCACACCAAAAATGCTTAGGAAGCTCTCACAAGAAGCTCTCCATCAATACTCCAAAATATATTCCCACAAGAATCTCTCCATTGATCCACAAAAAGGATGATCTACAAGAGACCATTGCTATCTTATTTATACTTTCATCCTTTAGGTCACCTAACCCATTTTTAGGTCACTTAACCCATTTCTATGTCACTTAACCTATTTTCCTAATTTTAGGGTTAACCACTTTCCATAAATAGAAAGTTCTTCAATACTTTAACATTTAAATATTCCTTCTTGATTTTGTCACCTTACTTTATCATTTCTTGATTTTGTCACTTCTCTTGATTATTTAAATAATCCACCTTGAATTTGTCACTTTGAATTTATCATTTAAATAATATTAACCCATTTCTAGGTCATAACCTATTTTCCTTATTTTTGGGTTAACCACTTTCCGTAAATGTCCTTCTTGATTTTGTCACCTTACTTTATCATTTCTTTTGTTTTTCGCTATATCAGTTATTTAAATAATCCACCTTAGTTGTCACTTTAATTTATCGGTACCAAATAATATTAACCCATTCTTACTTCATCCCTTCTTCTAGCCACGCCTGTATGAAGTCCTCGTCATGGACTTTCTTCTTGTCAATTTCCAACCTCCTGGGATTTGTGGCCAAATCCGCAGTTCAATAACATCTCCTTAGGAGTTCACGGTGAAGCAGTATGTCCTATTTGATCCGCACCTCAACACCTTGTGGTGTGGAATTATTTATCCTTGCATAAGATCTGCATTTCAAAGCTTTGTGACCATATCATTACATGAATAACAATGCCATGAAAAATACTTTTCATACCTTTGCTTTGGTGTCCCAAGAATGGCTTCTTGATGTCTTCCTTGCTTTATTCTTTTGAAATTTTATTTTCCTTGTGCAGATGGTTGCTTTGCAACATTGTCTTCCTTCTTTATATATTTACCTCATGCTTCTTTGGGGTGCTTGCTTGAGCATGTGTATGTGAATAATATCTTCTCAGTAGCTATCCAAACCACGATTTATCACGTGATGGTCTTTGAATTTCCAAGATATCATCCAATATTCATGAGCTATTCGAGAATTTGTTTGGCTTTTCCACCTTCTTTCTAAAGGTCAACAATTTCATATTCTAACTTGCAACATGAATCTTTCTTTTCATTTATTTGAATCTTCAATGGTTCTCTATTCTTTTGGCTTCTTCAATTTGGGTCTTGAGATGGACAATGGTTTCAAAATTTTACTAATCTCATCATCTATATTCATGTCTTAGTTTCCATTCTTTAATTAGTGTTATCTCTTCTTCCTTTTCTTCTAATTTAGAACTCTCTTCTTGTTCTTTGAGCATTCCGCCCCAACTAAAGATGTGCCTTTGACTCCTCCTAATAAACTTATTAGTGTTATCCAAAATATAGTTATAGAGTGTGTGAAATGATCACTCTATACATGTATAAACCCTCTTCAATTTTCCTTTTGAAGTTTTAATGAATTTTCCTTCTATTCTTTTTCATGGGATAAATACCATCAAACTTTACACAAACTATATCTGTCTTCTTCTTCACTTGTAGAAAAATTCATCATCATCATAATCATCATTGCATTCAAAGAGGATTTAGAGTGTTCTTTACCTTCATTTGAGAATATCCTCATGATCTTCCTTTTGTCCAATATCAACACATACTTATTTGATTTTGTTGAAATGTGTAAGATCTTCCTTTGTGCTAGTATCACTTGATTCTTTATATTCATGATGTTTTTCAAATCACATTTAGAAATAATGCATTCAAGAGTTTTTGATGATTCTTTACCTTTGATGATCTTGATGGAGTGGTCTTCAATTTCTTCTTTCTCTTCCCTTCTTTGATATGTCTCGTAGCTTTGTAGATCCTTGGGGGAGGTGCATTGTCCCATGCTCTCTTTGATGGGGCTTGAGAGTCCCCTAAAATGGTCTTGAGAACTGATGCATCATTCTTCTTTCCTTCCCTTTTGGGGAAATTTTGCAAACTTTTGATTTGTTCTTCAATAGTTGTATCCACCCGATGGTTGCCTTCCAAATAGTTACTCCCATTGTCTTCAGTACTCTCATCTCTATTGTCCAAGTAGAATAGTTTTTCCTCATCAAGGATGAAACTTCATCATCCATTTTGTGTCTATGGATCTCCCTCAATATTGTTAAGACCTTTTAGTGAAGGCTGCTCATTATAATGAAAATACATGATCCATCTTCATCATGTATCAATGGCAACTCATTGATCCATCTTCATCTATGAATTCTCATCAAGGACAATACATATTATATTACATCAATCATCAATCAATCAATCATTTGACATCAATCGATCAAACCATTGGCATCAATGACATGATCCAACAATCTCCCTCTTTGGAAATAATGGCAACCAGCTATTGATGTCAACACCGATTACCGATTATTGATGTCAACATGTAGATCTGACATGTTCTACATCAAGAGTCAATGTGACTATTTCTCCCTCTCCCAATCCAATAGACATCAATCATCAATATGATTCCTCTCTCCCCTTTGACATCAATGGCAAAGGGACATTCTCATCTTGGGGTTGCTCCCCTTGCTTGAACTCTCATATGGTACTCCCCATCACAGATTCCTTTGATCTTCCTCTGAATAATCTCTCACTTGAACAAAGGATATCACTCTGGTGTAATGCCGAAGATACATCGAACATATTTATTCTTTGTGACCATGCTCCCCACAGATTATGCCTGCATTGCTCTTTCTTCAAATATAGGTGTCTTTTCTAGGTATGCATCACAGAGTAAAATATCTCCTCCTAGAATCATGGGAAGAAGAATGACTCCCCCCTAAAATTTCCCCATCTTCTACACTTAGGAGATGTATTGATATGTTACCATGTAGCGATTTAGTTCTTCATGCAGTAAACTTGTGCCTTACCATGTGTGAAACAAAGATATGTCATCCAATGAAATAGAGAATCATGAACAATATATCCACAAGTGCATCATGTACCAAAATGTTCCACACCATGCACAACACCCATGTACATCCAACCATGTACACGCATCAACAGTAATATAAAATATCATCCATGAAATGTATCCTGTATGCCAAATGTGCATCTACCAATATACCAACATGCATCTACCAACATGCCACCAAACAATGTGCATCTATCAATATGCTAAACAAGTACAATCTGTAGGTGTGTGCCATCATGCATCATTGCCACTTGGAAAACAGGGTATATCAGCCATGCGTCAATAGGCTAAGATTCCCCGATGATGTACAACATGACTATCAATCTACATGTCTCGATGTGCAGCCCATCCACATGAAAATGCATGCACCATGATATCCAACAATACCATATGATTCCGTGGCTACATCGCCAAGATATATCAGTGGAAACTTCAAAAAGAATTACCGACCATGTACTCAACATGTGAAGCATCAAACCATACTCATGGGTTATTGCCATGCACCAAATTGTACATATCACAACCTTGCATGATCTAACTTAGAACCATGAAACACTGCAGCAAATAGATAAACAGTAATGGGACTCACCAAGTGGAGTTGTACCATCACATCAAACTCAAGCCATGTACATTGCCTTTTCCCCAAGGCTTGACCTATGGACATCTTGACACATGCTTTACAAGCCAGGAGTGCATGTGTACATGACCTATTCAAGGTTAGAATATGTGGACATGCCTGGCGCCGCCACTATTACCTATCTCGTGCCTTAGTAAATGGCACATTTGAACTTCCCTTCAATGTTTCATGCGTCTGGTAGCTCTGTCTTCTTCACCCACTAAAGTAGATGACCCTTCTCTGGAACTTGAGCTCTTTGAGTATCCATATTTTTCCAAGTAACAACGGAACCTTTGACCAGGCTAATTAGAACCGGGGGAGCCTGCTAGCAGGCAAGGCCGAGGAAGGCGGGTGCATGAGTGGGGCCCAGTTCGATCCAAGATCCAACTACGAGATTTTTTAACTGCAACAACTTAAATATACTCTATTGGAGATGGAATTACCACGGTTGTTGGCACCAAACTTTCCCTCCAATGGATCCTCATTAATGGATTTAGATTGTATTGAACGCCAGCACTTGGACCCACACACTTAGGGGGGTGAATGAGTCAATGGGGCTCTTTTTCCAACACCTCTGCACTGCAGGCTGTGTAAGCATTCAACTTGTTATTCATTACTTGTTGTTGGTATAGCAATTAGATGTGATGATCACATATCAGCAACATATATCAACAATATATCATCAACCAAACATCACCACAAGGAACACAAAAACCTGAGAGATGTATCACCAATTTTCTCTTTATTCTGGACTACAATCCTTGGGGTTTATAGGCAACAGGCAGATAGGTACAACTCTACAAGAGCACTTGATCTATATGCAAGACTCAAATTAAATTATCAGCACCAAATGAGATGAGGCAGCAATCCTCAGCAGATATCAATCTACCATGACTAAGGCATCAGCCGTGTGCACCAACTGTTGTAAACAACCTATAATCAGCTTTGTGCCATAAACAAGTTGCGTCAACCCGTGTACCAAGTGTATGTACCCAGGTCATGTCGGCTACTCATCAACAATGGTTCATCAATATGTACCAGCGGTTATCGGCTAATACCGCCTCGTAGTGTTGCTTGGCTCATCAGTAGCTTTGTCTCAGCCATGACTGGTTTGGATTAGTCAGCGATACAACTTGAGGCAATCATAAATTTGTACTGTCTTTGAATCAGGTATTTAAAACTAATATACAATGTTCTTCCATTTGTTTTGTAGGTCCTCCAATTGGCTTTCTTGAACCTCTGGAAAAGAGTTATAGCAAAATGGCCACCTTCTTGAATTACGGCTTATTCTGGGAAGCGGCCTTGTGGCTGATGCTTACACAACATGTTTGATGGAATAGATCTGAAGCTATGAGAATACTGAAATTAGATATATTAATACAGATTTGTCTCACTGAATTTGGATCTGTTATGAAGGAATTTATATTTTACCCGAAACACTGATTTTAGACTAGTTTGGGACTAACTGCAAACCCTATTTTCCACAGTGTGATCCAAAATACCAATGACCCATAGAGATGGAAATTTTAACCACAGAGGATGCTTGGCTACATTTCTCACTTGCATATGAATTTCAATTTGAATCATTATAGAAAAAAAATTAGCGAAAATGGTGGGGATGACGTAAAATAACATACCTTAAAGCACCATCAAAATAATTTATCCTTCCCTTGCATTTGACCTTATTTTCTTCACTTTCCTCAGAATTTTGGCTTAGACATCCTTAGTTGCCTCAATCACCTATAGATATTCGATATTCTCAAGTGTTCCACACCAAAAAATTCTCAGAAGCTCTCACAAGAGCTCTCCATCAATACTCCAAAATATATTCCCACAAGAAGCTCTCCATTGATCCGCAAAGGATTCTCACTCAAATGTAAATTTTACAAGAGATCCTAACTTAATATTTATACTTTCATCTTCTAAGTCAATTAACCCATTTATAGGTCACTTAACCCATTTCTAGGTCCCTTAGCCTATTTTCCTTATTTTAGGGTTAACAACTTTCCATAAATAGAAGGTTCTATAGATGCTTTAACATTTAAATGTGCCTTCTTGATTTTGTCACCTTTTATCATTTCTTGATTTTGTCACTTCTCTTGATTATTTAAATAATCCACCTTGAATTGTCCTTTAATTTATCATTTAAATAATATTAGCCATTTCTAGGTCCTTAACCTATTTTCCTTATTTTGGGTTAACCACTTTCCATAAATATTCCCTCTTGATTTTGTCACCTTACTTTATCATTTCTTGATTTTTTCACTTCTCTTGATTATTTAAATAATCCACTGTAGATTGTCACTTTAATTTATAATTTAAGTAATATTAACCCACTTCTTAGCCTTCATTCCTTCTTCTAGCCATGCTGTGTGAAGTCCCTCATCATGGACTTTCTTCTTGTGTTCGGCCTCCACAGGATTTGTGTAAATCCATATAAGTACATAACATCTCATTGAGTTATAGTGAACATAAATATTTCCTATTGATCACATCTCCAACACCTTGTGGTGTTATAGAATCTTCCATTATATATTATTTCCTTAGATCTGCATTCAAGATCTTTGTGACCATATCCATTACATGAGATAACAATGCCGTGAAAATAACACATGCCTTTGCTTTGGTGTCCCAAAGATAGCTTCTAGATGTGTCTTCCTTGCTTTATTCTTTTGAATTTTATTTTCCTTGTGTAGATGGTTGCTTTGCAACATTTGCTTCCTTCTTTATTCATTATTTACCTCATGCTTCTTTGAGGTGCTTGCTTGACGTAGTGTATCTTCCTTTGTATCCAAGACGATTTATCACATGATGGTCTTTGACTTTTCAATATCTCATCCAATATTCATGAGCTATTCTGCAAGAATTTGTTTGACTTTTTCTACCTTCTTTCTAAGTCCAACAATTTCAGCTTCTAACTAACAACATGACTCTTCCTTTTAATTATTTGAATCTTCAATAGTTCCTCTATTCTTTTGGCTTCTTCAATTTGGGTCTTGAGATGGACAATAGTTTCAAAACTTTACTAATCTCATCATCTATATTCATCATTTATTTTCCATTCTTTGGTCTTGTGATCTCTTCTTCCTTTCTTCTAATTTAGAAATCTCTTCTTGTTCTTTGAGCATTCCCTTTAGCTTCAAGATGTGCCTTTGAATCCTCCTAAGAAACTTCTTAGTGTTATCAGAAAGATAGTTATAGTGTGTGTAAAAATAATCACTCCTATACGTGTATAAAACCCTTTCCAATTTCCTTTTGAAGTTTTAATAGACTTCCTTCTACTCTTTTCATGGGATGAAATATAAATGAAACTTTGCACAAACTATATCTACATCTTCTTCTTCATGTGTAGAGAAAAATTCATCATCATCATCGTGCATTTCAAGGGCTTTAGAGTGTTCTTTTGCCTTCATTTGAAATATCCTCATGATCTTCCTTTTTGCCAATATCAACACATGCTTCTTTTAACATGTTGGAAATGTCTTCAAGATCTTCCTTTGTGCTATTATCCTTGGTTATTTATCTTCTTGAAATGTTTCAAAATCAAATTTAGAGATAATGCATTCAAGGGTTTTTGATGATTCTTTGCCTTTGATGATCTTTATGGGTGATTAATTCAATTTCTTCTTTCTCTTCCTTGGTTTGATATGTCTCAATGACATCAATCAATGACATATGACGATCATATTGTTCATGATAAGGATCGGAACACGGCTCACGATGCAATTTCCTTTTGCCAATATCAGCATGTTGTTTGGACCTCCTGCACTTGGGAAGTGAATGAGTTAGTGGGGATCTTTCCCAAAGAGCTTCCCTCTTGGACAAAGAGCTCATCCAATTGGCATTCAACATTTATTCATTTACCCATTGTCATTTTATAACCAATTAGATGTGAGCACATATTATCAACCCAACATATGTCGACAATATATCATCAACAAATCATCACCATAATGAACACAAGAGAACACAAGATGTATGTAAAATTTTTCTTTTATTACAAACTACAATCCTAGGGTTATGATAACAAGCAGATAAAGTACAAATATACAAGAGAACCAACTATATATGAAAGACTCAGGTTACATTCTTAGCACCAACCATGAATGAGGCAACAATCCTCAATGAGATATCCAATGTACCATAAACCAGAGCATCAATCATGCACCAACACCATTGCCGAAACAACTTTATAATCTTTGTACCATAAACAAGTGCATCCAACCATGTACCAAAGTATATACCAATCATGTTTCAACCACTCATCAATAATGACTCATCAATGTGTACCAAGATCATCAACTATACGCCTCAGCTTCAGCCAATGCCCAACTCATCTTGCTTGTCTCAACCATGACTGGATTTTGGATTAGTCGACAACCTAACGGAAATAATCATAACTTTGTACATGTAGACAAAGATCTAAAACTAATTTTCAATGTTCTTGAGTGTGTTTAATACAATTGCCTCAAGTGGCACTACTTGGAACCTCTCATAAAAGTAGTTATAGCAAAAATGCATACCTTTTTGGTCACATTATTCTAGAGAGAGACCTTGTAGAACATACCTAAAATATTTGATGAATAGATCTAAACTATTTATATAGAATACTAAAGACCTAATAACCAACACAATTTGTCTCTCCCTTAATTTGGATCTAATGGAACGGTGCTAAGCGTTTTAGAAACTATACGATTTTGACTGGTTTGAGGACCAATACAAACCCTATTTCCATGGTGTGTAACTCCCAAACTACAAAGACCAACAATGAATTTTAACCATGGATACTTGGCTATGTTCTCTCACTTTAATAGCAATTTGGGGTCCTTCGTATATAGAAAAAAGTTATAGTTAAAATGGTGAGATGACCTGTAATAACACACCTTAAGCATCATCGAATTTATCCTTCCCTTGCATTTCGGTCTTGCTTTTCTTCACTTTCCTCGAAACTTTCAAACCCATTCCTTAGTTACCTCGATCACCTATGTATATTCCAATATCCTCCAAGTGTTCCCTGCAAAATGCTCCAAGTCTCAGAAGCTCTCCATCAGTACTCCAAAATATATTCCCACAGAAGCTCTCCATTGATCCACAAAGGATGATCTGAGACCATTGTTATAAATTATTTATACTTTTCATCCTTTAGGTCACTTAACCCATTTTAGGTCAATTAACCCATTTCTAGGTCCCATAACCTATTTTCCTTTATTTTAGGGTTAACCACTTTCCATAAATAGAAAGTTCTCCAATACTTTAACATTTAAATATTCCTTCTTGATTTTGTCACCTTACTTTATCATTTCTTGATTTTGTCCGCCTCTTGATTATTTAAAAAATCCACCTTTAATTTGTCACTCTAATTTATCACTTAAATAATATTAACCCATTTCTAGATCCCATAACCTATTTTCCTTATTTTAGGGTTAACCACTTTCCATAAATATTCCTTCTTAATTTTTGTCACCTTACTTTTATCATTTCTTGATTTTGTCACTTCTCTTGATTATTTAAATAATCCACCTTGAATAAATAATATTAACCCATTTCGGTCCTTAACCTATTTTCCTTATTTTTAGGGTTAACCACTTTTCCACTGTCTTCTTGTAGTTTTGTCACCTTATTTTATCATTTCTTCTTTTTAAGGTCACTTTGACTGCTTTTGACTTTGGGGCTTCAAACTTCATGGCGGGGTCCTTCATCTTGATGAGGGCTATAGCTCTCCAGAGCCGGGGTTATGCTGACATTCCACATACCACCCAGTAATGACAAGCACTATCCATCTAGGATGCGCTTCACCAACAATTTCCTTGATCTTCATCTTGTTATTCCTCATGCAAGCATGGGTTCTCCAACCTTTCTTGGGATAACCTCAATCCAGGTAGTCTTCCCATGGGGATTTTTGCTTAAATAGGGACCGCTTTGGGTTTAATACCCGTTTGTACCGCTCGATCGCTGATAGGAAGGCCGATAGTAGGGCATGGGTCCTCCAACCATTCTTAGGATAACTCAATCCACAAAGTGTCTTCCTTTGAGGGATTTCACCATAGGGGACGCTTTGGAGTTCATCCATTTGTGCCTTATCAATCCTTGATAAAATGATAAGGAGTCATCTATACATTTTCCAACATTGCATCGCCTTTCAATGACACCATGATCCATCTTCATCATGTATCAATGAGTTGTCATTGATCCCAACTCATTGATCCATCTTCATCTATACATTCTCATTTTAGGAAAATACATATTATATTACGCAAATCAATCAATCAATCAGTCGCTGACATCAATCAATCAGCATTCAAATCAATGACATCAATCAGGCAATCAAAACCATTGGCATCAATGACAACATGATCCAACAATCTCCCCTTTGGCATTGATGGCAATACCAACATTGATGTCAGCTTATGTAGATCTGACATGTTATACATCAATGATATGACTTCTATATCAATCTCCCCATCAATAGACATCAATCACATCAATGTGATTATCTCTCCCAACGACTGTCAATGGCAGGGGCCATTCTCATCTTGGTACTGCTCCCCTTGCTTGAACTCTCCTTGGAGATTCTCTCCCTGTCTACGTGCCTTTGATTACTCTGTTTCCCTTCATATTAATAATATATCCCCCTTTGATAAATGGTATCACTTTGAAGTCATATTGTTCATTCTCCCCATGTGACCATCGTTCCTCTTGGAATTATGCCTCTATGTTTTTTATTCAAATATAGGTCTCTTTTTCTAGGTATGCATCGATAAATGTCTCATCCTAGAATCATGGGAAGAATGACTCCTAAGGGTATGTCTCCCCATCTTCTCACCAAGATGAACAATATACTACCATATGGCGATCAACGGACTGTTCATGCATCAAACTTGTGCTTTACCATTCATCATAAAACAAAATATATGTCAACAATGAAATAAGAATCATGAACAATATATCCTGCCAGTGCATCATGTACCAAAATGTGCCCACCATGCAACATCCATGTACATCAACAATGTGCCAAAGATATCATCCATGAAATGTATCCACCATAGCGTAAACGTGGCATCTGCAATATGCCAACATGTGCATCTGCAAATAATGTAAAACAAATACCATCCATGAGTGTATGTACATCGGCTACTTGCGCACCAAAGCGAGAATATCAATATCTCGCCAATCGATAAGATTCCTCAATGATAATACAACAAGAGACTATCAATCCTACGTAATCTCAATTGCATCCATGAAAAATGGATGCATTATGATATCCAACAATACCATATGCTTCAATAATACATCATAAGATATATCAATGAAACTTCAAAATTGCCGGCCTTGTACTCCGGCCGGTCGGCATCAGTCCATACTCTTGGGTTAGTTCCACGCACCCAATATTTATTTTATATCATAGCCTTGCATGATCTAACTTAGAAACATGAAAACCTAGAAGCGATTATCCGGAACCTTCAACAAGCAATGTCGGACCACATATGAGAGTTACCTACCATCACATCAAACTCCAGCCATGTGCATTGCCTTGCTTTTTCCCAAGGCTTTACAATAGACTCGCGGCCTATTGTACAAATGAGTGTGTGTGTACACAACCTATACAAGGTTAGAAGAATGCATGGATCATTGACTATCCTGTATTACCTAGCGTGTGCTTAGTAAATACCACATTTAATTTCCTTTGAGAAATCTTTCATTCACGGTCGTTGCTCATGCTACCCACTTTGTAGATGACCCTTCTCTTGAGAACTTGAGCTCTGGTATATGCCTCAAGATGTCTCCCTTTCTTCTACTTCATTCCTTCTTCTAGCCACTGTGTGAGTCATGGAATTTCTTCTTGTGTCCAACCTCCACGGGATTGTGGCCAAATCCACTCGGTCTATAGCATCTCATGGGGATTCTGAATTGAGCAGAAATATGGCCCTATTTAATCATCTCAACCTGCCAGCAGATTGTTATAGAATCTTCCATTATATCTTCTTTCATAAGATCACATTTCGGATTTGTGACCATATGCATTACATGGATAACAATGCCCTTGAAAATGCAGCGCAACTTTGGTGTCTGGGAATGGCTTCTTGATGTCTTCCTTGCTATATTCTTTTTGAAATTTTTATTTTCCTTGTTGTAGATGGTGGTAGATTTGCAACATTAATGTATCTTTGATGGGTTGCTTCATTGGCTTCTTTTGAGACTTGCTTGACGTAATGTATCTTTTCCTTTGTGTCCAAGACTGTGATTTGTGATGATCTTTGACTTTTTAAGATCTCATCCAAGATTTGTGTTCTATTCAAGAATTTGTTTGACTTTCCACCTTCTTTCTAAGGTCAACAATTTTCATCTTCTAACTTCACACTTCGTGACTACGCCTTTTCATTTTATTTGGATGCTTCAATGGTTCCTCTATTATTTTGGCTTCTTCAATTTGTGTCTTGGATGGATGATGGTTTTCAAAACTTTTACTAATCTCATCATCTATATTCATGTCTTCTTTTTACATTCTTTAGTCTTGTGATATCTTCTTCCTTTTCTTCTAATTTAGAAATCTGCTCTTCTTGTTCTTTGGGCATTCCTTTAACTTCAAGATGTGCTGACTCTCCCTCCTAGAGCTTCTTTGTGTTATCAGAAAGATAGTTATGGTGTGTATAGAAATGATCACTCATATACGTGTATGACCCTCTTCAATTTCCTTTTTGAGTTTTAATGAATTTCCTTCTATTCTTTTCATGGGATAAATACTATAAAACTTTACACAAACTATATCTTCATCTTCTTCTTCACTTGTAGAAAAATTCATCATCATCATCATTGCATTCAAGGGACTTTCCAGAGTGTTTGTTTGTTTGAAATGTCTCCTTGTTTGTGTTATTATCCTTGATTCTTTATCTTCGTAAGAATGTTTTCGAATAACATTTAGAAATAATGCATTCAAGGTTTTTTGATGATTCTTTGCAACTGGTGATCTTGATGGAGTGGTCTTCAATTTCTTCTTTCTATTCCTTGCTTTGATATATGTCTCATCTAGCTTTAGCCATAGATCCTTGGCGGTGCATTATCCCATGTTCTCTTTGATAGAAATTGAGAGACCACTAAATTATCTTAGAGAACTTGATACATCATTCTTCTTTCCTTCCCTTTGAGATAGAAACTTTGACTTGTTCTGTGAAACATATCCACCGATGGTTGCTTTGCAAATGGTTGCTCCCATTGTCTTCAAATACACTCTCATCTCTATTCTCAAGTAGAATGGTTTCCTCATCAAAGTTGGAACTTCATCATCCATTTGTGTGTCTATGGATCTCCTTGAGCTTGTTAAGACTTGTAGTGAGATAGCTCATTCTAATTGTTGTTGGACCACCTACCACCACCGCCGTGAGGGTGAATGGGTGTGAGGCTCTTTCCCAAAACTTCCCTCTTGCACAAAAACTCATCAATTAGCATTCAACATTTATTCATTACCCACATTGTTGTCATTTATAACAGGTTAGATGTGAGCACATATCGGCAACATATATCAACAAGTCCATCACCATAATGAACACAAGAACCTGAGATGTATATACGATTTTATTTTTATTCTGAGTCTACAATCCTTGGGGTTTATCACCAACAACTTAATAGAGTACAACTCTACAGAGCACCATCTCTATGTAGAGACTCGACTTGCATTCTCTCAACCTCTTGAGATGAAACAATCCTCCACAGTATAATCTGTACCATAAACAAAACATCAGCTTATGCACCAACATTGCCAAACAACACAGCAATCAACTTTGTACCATTTTTCTTATCTAGTTTTTCTTGTAGTTTCTTGTTTGTCTTCTTTTCTCTTGATAACTTCTATGGCACTCATTAATTCTTATAGTCAGCTTACGCCTCTTCAATTTCTTCTTCATGTATGATGATTCTTCATATTCTTCTTGAGTCTTCTTTGCTCGAGTCTTCTTGTGAATAGAACTCCCTATTCCTATCATTAACCCGTCTTCATGCAGTAGGTAGAACCATATATACTGGTGCAAAAGTTTTTTCTTGAAAACTTTCTTTGTAGTTCTTTATATGTCTATCACGCCTTTAGAGTAACCTTCATTATTTCTCTTTTCTTATGAGGACCATTGAATTACAAAACAAATTAAAGGAAGCTTTCTGTACCTACCGTTGGTTTCCTTGTTGAGTCTTTTTGCAGCCAAGTTAGCCCCCACTTCTTCATCATCTTCGAGACATCGTTGTTCTTGCTCCTATATTCTTCTTTTTCCTTTTTCTTTCTTTGATCTTTGGATGCTTTGAAGTACGCTTCTTTTTACATCTGAATTTTCTGATTCAGTTCTCATCTCGCTTATCTTTGTGAAGATTTAAATACTTGGGTTAGATCCACCTTGTGAGTTTAGATCCAATCTTTCTTCTGAGTAGGTATCTTGGGTTTGAATCTCATAGGAAGAGAGATCTTAGTGCCTTTTGAACAATTCTGATTCTTGATTTCTTCTCCCAATCCTATGATTGCATTCAGCACATTTTCATTGACTCGTAAGAGTAGGTTGTGATATATTCATCTTCCTTCATTTTTAGTTGTTGAGGCTGACCTGCATGAAAGTTGGAAGCTTTGTTATTTTGACTTTTGAATCTCCTTCATAAATGTTCAAAACGTCCCCCACAAATCTCTTTAGTAGATTTACAATGTGCAACTTTGGTGAATATTATTGGTATCCTTTGAGACCATTCAAAAGTGCATTTATGGCTTTGGGTGTTCTCTAGAAGTTTCACTACTTTGTCACTTCTTGGTGGAATTGTTGGTGTTGTATATCCATCTAAAATTGATTTGCCAAATTTGAAATCCCTGTGCATGTATATGCCTTCATCCTTATGCTCAAAAGCGTATACGTCCACATCAAGTGGTATTCCATTTTATCTTGAGTTGGTACTCTCCATGATCTGCTAGATTGGTTAAGTTTACGGAAGGAACGCATAGATAATGGTGTTGGGATTCTTCGAGGGGGTGAATCATTAATAGCATAATTACTCAATCATTTTCTTCAAATGTTATATCAATGTAAATTATTATCCAATAATGAAGGTAATAAATGAAACAATCACGCACGTACGCGGTGCGATTGTTTCGTGGAAGCCGTCGGAGGAAACTACATAATGTTTTTTCTTACGTGTCTTGAAGAATTGCATTCATTGGAAGCACCTAATTCCCAATTCTCTAGCTGCAAATGTAAGTAGGCTCCAACCCCATATTCTCAAGATCCAACCTGAAAGAATATCCAACTCCATAAGTTCTTTGGCACCAACTGAAAGGAAGCTACAACCCCCTATGTTCTCAGGCTACAACCGGAAGGTGTATATAACCATCTATCCTTACCCCATCCAACCAACCACCACGAGAGTAGAAGTAGAAGAATGGAGACCTTTGTCACACTATCCTTTGTAGAGATATCTTTGTATAAACTGGCGCAATAGAAATTACGAGACCATGCAAGTAGCGTACCTCAACACATATGACCTGTACCATAAAAACAAGTGCATCAACCATGAACCAGCTTGTAATCAACTGGTACCGCCAAACAATGTGCATAAACCATGCACTAACCGTAATCAACCTTAGAAAGCACCATCAAAGATTTATCCTTCCTTGCATTTCGGCCTTCTTTTCTTCACTTTCTTGAGATGTCGGCAGATGTCATTTGTAAAACCTCGGACACCCTATAGATATTCAATATGCTCAAGTTTGATTCAAATGAGAGGCCTTGCCTCTTATTTATACTCTCCAGTAGCTTCCTTAAAACGTCTTCTAGGTCACTTGGCCCCACTTTCCTTATTTTAGGGTTGGGTCCCTTCTAATTTCTCCATTAAAATTATTATTGAAATAGATTATTTTGTATTCACTTTAGATTATAATACACTCATCACTTCACTTTATTATTTACCTTTAAAATCTCTTAAACCCTTTGATTACTTTGACCTTTGGAGCTTCTAGATGACATAAGGGTCCTCCAACCGTGGAGCCATAACTCTGGCAGAGTGAGGAGTTATGTGACATTCTATACCACTAAAAATGGCATGACATGTACCTCCATATAGAATAGTATTATCTAAAAATAAAATCGCAAACTCATACTGTTACCCATCAAATAAAACTTGGGTCCATTACCCAAACTACAGGTCTCCAACTTCTCATGGCCATAACTCTCTATGGTAGGAATGCATTCCACATACCATAGGAAATGACATGACAAAGAACCTCATCTTGGATATTTTCCCTTACAAATTCCTTTCCTTCATCTCATTATTCCACAATTAAGCATGGGTTCTCTTACTCCACAAAGCGTCTTCCTTTGAGGGCCATGCTTAAAAGCTATTCATAAGGGGACCATTTTGGAGCTCATCCATATTTACTTCTTATCAACCATGAAAAACAATAATGAGTCATGTTCCCATCAAATACTATGGGTCCATTACCCAAACCTTTGTGCTATGGGTCTTTCTTCAGGGGTTGACATCAATGACAATAACCTTAATCAACACTTCTCCCTCAAGAAATTGGTAGTCCAGTTTCAATCCACCAAACAAGGGGGCTAATGGTTTCTCGCTCAATCACTCCAGATTCTTTGCATCCCCATTTATCATCTTGATTAGAAGACATTTCCCAAGAGCTATTGTACCCAAAATAGTATATTTTCAATTATATTCAAAACCCAAGATCTTGATTGCTCTTCTTCTTCTTAAATGAGATTCACAAACCCATTCATGTGCCTCCTCTTCCTTCTTCCCACAATTTTCCTCTTTTTATTTCCTTCTCCAATTAAGATTTTTGTGGGTCAAATCCCCAAATTCATGGGTCAGATCAGAAAATTCCAGATGGGTAATATTCCCATTCTCTCATTTATTTATGAGGAAGAATTTTCAATTACCAGCTTGACTGGTAAGTAAATCATCTGGGACATATGATTTTTCTGGGTCTGGGCATGTTAAATCCAATAGAGTATTGTTCTGGCAGGGGTCATCTCAACCGGTAATGGTTTCCCCTCACCATTCCCTCTCATGGTAAGTATGTCTGTATTAGCCTTACCTTCAGGATTTATTCAAAAGTTTCCATTTGTTTAATAACAAAAATATTCCACATTACCTTTTTAGCAAGGGTCATCTTTTCACAGGCCACACACACAACCAGTCTATCCATGGTCTCTTGGTAAAATATAATTATATTTACAATTTTGGGAAGCAGGGGTATTACAAATAGACCTAAACAAAAACAATCCAAGACAAATTCAAGAACAAAAGAGTAGCCAAGAGGATATCAAGTATTCTTGAGTCATATAATGTTTGGGATATATACCCCCAATTGTGACTAAGAAGCTTTATTTACAAATCAAGCACAAAAAGGTGCTTACCTAGTCATTGCATTGACTCAAGCACTCTCATAGAATGTCTATATATAAGGGGCGAGGAGAATGTATATATATAAGGTTGTCCAAGTAGGGTGGGTATATATTTTTTACACTATTCAAAGGAATGATGATTGTATGCAATAAGGGTTTGGATAAAAATATAGTAGACTAAATTGAGACAAGTTCTTATTATCATTGAAATTAATGGTTTTTAGTCATTTTGATGTTTTACCACTATAAAGTATGGTTTCATTGATTGGGATGTATTTTTTTCTATCTATATGATTTCATATTAATGTAATGGTATCAAACTTACAATGTTACACTCTTTTTATGGTGAATTTAGGACACTATCTAATTTAATAAGACAACATTTTTTATGTAATGTACCCATCCCAAGCTGAGGACATTGTCAGAGCTCACATTAAAATCAAGATTATGTTGATTAAGGTTGTTGTCATTGATGTCAACCCTTGAAGAGAAAGCCCCACGTGTAGCACAAATGTTTGGGTAAATGGACCCAATAGTGTTTGATGTAAATATGAATCATTATTTTTTCATGGTTGATAAAGTAAATGGATGAACTCCAAGTGGTCCCCATATGGTGAAAGCCCTCAGGGAAGATGCTTTGTGGGTAGAACCCAGTGCCAATTGTGGAATAATGAGATGAAGGAAAGTGGAATTTAGCCGGGAAAATATCATATAGATGGATAGTTCTTGTCATATCATTTCGGTGGTATGTGGAATGTCACACATAATTCCCTCCACGGTTAGAGTTATATTGTGAAGTTGGAGAACCCAGTTTGGGTAATGGAACCAAGTGTGTTGGATAGGTAGCAGTGTGAGTTATGATATATTTCTTATAATACTTTATTCTATATGGATGGTACATGTCGTACCATTTCACGGTGGTGGTATGCATAACGTCACATAAATCCTCGGTTTGCATGGCCACGAGAAGTTGGAGGACCCTCATATGTCATCTAGAAGCCCAAAAGGTCAAAGTAATCAAAGTGGTTTAAGATATTTTAAAAAGGTAGAAAATAATAAAAGTGAAGTTATGAGTGTATTATAATTCAAAGTGAATACAAAATAGAGTTGTTTCAATAATAATTTTTAATGGAGAGAAATTAGAAGTGGGCCAAGCTAAAATAAGGAAAGTGGGTCAACTGACCTAGAAGATGTTTTAAGGGAAATAAATAAGAAGGCAAACTCTCATTGAGCTACAAACATCAAATATAAATATTATCAGTGAGGAGAGAAATCAAGCGAAGCAATCTAACTGATGTTACTCTGATGTACAGGGTCATCTCACCGTTTTTGCTATATAAATTTTTTTATATAATGATTCAAATCTTGAAATTGATATGAGGTGAGAAAACATATCAAGTATTTGTGGTTAAGAATTCAGTATGGTTCTTTGTATTTTGGGAGTTACTCTGTGTGAAGGAAAATAGGGTTTGTGTGATCCGAAACTGATAATCAGGTGTTTAGGGTAAAAGCGTCATAAATTATTCATAACAGATCCAAATTATGTGAAACCAAATGTGTTGGTTAGGGTGCAGTTTTTAGTATATTGCAAGCATTTTCAGATCATTTCATCAAATATCTTTTGCAGGGAATACTCTACAAGGTCACTCTCTAGAGATAAGGCAGAGAATTAAATGAGTATGTCATTTTGCTATAACTCATTTTCTTTGAGGAGGTTCCCAAGTGGTGTCCTTGGAAGGAATTTCACAAAAACACTGTTGAAGAACATTATATCAGTTTTAGATATTTATACATTCTAGGTTCAAATTTATGATTACTAAGTTAGGGTTGTTGACTAGCATCCAAAACCTTAGGCATGTGAGACTAAAGAAAAGTTTGATGAAAATGCTAGTCTCTTGCTATGCAAAGTTAAGAAAGGTTTGTAGAAATGTGATTGGATACACAGGGTCTATTATAGATCTACAAATCAGATTTCGATGATATGAAATTGATGAGGCTTTTGGTTGGTACATGTTGAAAATTACATGGTTGAGCAGTAGTTGATGAGTTGCTTTATACATGGTGTATAGTTGATGATATTTGGTACATGACAAGTCATAGTTGATGAGTAGTTGACACATAGTGGTACATACTTGGTATGGTTGGATGCACTTATTTATGGTACAAGTTGATTCTGATGGATTGTACATCCATTCCATTTCATTCCATTCCATTCCATTTGTCCATTCCATTCCGTCCATCCATTCCTCCATTTCCATCCGTCCATCATCCGTTCTTCCATCCTCCGTTCTTCCATCCTCCGTCCATCCATTCCATTCCATTCCATCCATTCCTTTCCATCCATCCATCCGTCCATCCATCCATCCTTCCATCTCCATTCCTTCCATCCATTCCATCCGTCCATCCGTCCATCCATCCATTAGCCATCCGTCCATCCATCCATCCTCATCCATCCACTGTCCCTTCCGTCCATCCTACTTCCATCCGTCCATCCTCCATCCATCCATTCCTCCATCCATTCTCCATCCTTTCCATTCCATCCATCTTTCCGTCCATCCTCCATCCATTCATTCCATCCGTCCATTCCATCCATCCATCCGCTCCCTCCATCCTCCATCCATCCTCCATCCATTCCATTCCGTCCATTTCCGGCTCCATCCATCCTCCGTCCATCCATTCCTCCATTCCATCCATCCATCCTCCATCCATCCATCCATTCCTTCCATCCTCCATTCCATCCATCCATCCATCCTTCCATTCCTCCATTCCTGTCCATTCCATCCATTCCATCCATTCCATTCATCCGTTGGAGAAATTGCACAAAACACAATGAAGAACATTGTGTATCAGTTTCAAATATTTATATACATTCTGGTTTCAAAGTTATGATTACTTTAAAAACAAGAGACTAAAAAAAAAAAAAAAAAAAAAAAAAAAAAAAAAAAAAAAAAAAAAAAGTTTGATGAAAATGCTAGTCTCTTGCTATTCTAAAGTTAAGGAAGATTTGGCAGAATGTGATGAATGCACCAGATCTATTAGGAGCTGTCAGTTTTGATGATGAAATTGATGGGGATTTTGGTTGAGGTGCATGTTGGGTACATGGTTGGGGCAAGTAGTTGATGAGTTGGCACGTACATGGGGTGTATAATTAAATTGATGTTGGTACATATTGATGGGTCATAGTTGATGAGTAGTTGACACATGATTGGTACATAATTGGGTACATGGTTGGATGCACTTACATGGTACAAGTTGATTCTGATTAATTGTGTGCATGGTTGATGTACTTGTTTATGGTATAGGTTGATTACAGTTTGGTGTAGTTTGATGCACTTGTTTTATAATGAGTTGAATTGATATAGGTTGGTGCATGGTTGATGCGCGCCCGGTTTATAGTACAAGTTGATTCTGAGGTTGATGCATGGGTTGATGCATGGTTCAGTTATTGGTACGGGTTCGGTAGGTATATCTCACGATGTGTAATGAGTGGACATCATTCTACCACTTCTACTTCAGGGCGGTTGGCCAGGGCAAGGACAAGTGGTTGTATCCACCTTTTCGGTTGTAGCTAAAGAACATGGGGGGTTGTAGCCTCCCTTGGTTGTAGCTTGAGTGGGAGTTAGACTTCCCTCAAGTTGCTTAGCCACGAGAGAAATGGGGTTGGTGTCTTCTTCGGTTGCAAGCCAGTAAAGGAAGTTAGTGCTTCAATGAATGTAATGCTAAGACATATAAGAAAAAGAATCATTCGTGGTTTTCTCTCCAGATTTGGGTTCCAATGGCTCTTGGTGTCTTGTGTATGTGTATGATTATTCATTTGTTCATTGCTTATTTACTCTGTAGTTATTGGATAATAATGCTTCGTGATATAGCACTTGGATTATATGGTTAAAGGGACTAAATTTCTCTATTAAATTGCACCCCCACCTCTCAATAATCCAACGAGATTCCCTACTCAATAATTTCCTCTAGCTTACCTTCTGATCGCGGAACCTACTAACCATTTGACTAATACTATAGTCTTAAATGCATCTAAATATATAGTAAAAATGTAATGCATTTGCTTTCAAGCAAACAACAAACACAACATTCATATAAATGATTTTCACATTGGAATAAAAATAATAAAAGAAAAGAGAGGAACTTATTTATAATACATAATAACCAACTAGTTGTATATAAAGGATGAACCTCCTAGCCATGGGTGATGTTCTTCATTCACTCCTCATCATTAAGTCCACCCAAGGCTGATGTTATGAGATCCTAAGGAGAGTCATCCCTTACGTTTGTCCACTCTCCACAGAATTTAAAACCCATGTTCCACTTTGTTCCCGACAACCTACACAACCCAAGGAAATGAAAACCTTTCTCTTCCATGCAATCCATTAGGCTATTCCACTTCTTTCTAGGGATCCAGTGCATTTGATTGACCAAGAATCCTCCCAGTCCCTTGGGCCTTCCCACTTCCCTCCAAGGATCCAGTGCATTTGATTGACCAAGAATCCTCCCAGCTACTCTAGGAGTGCCCATAATAGCCTTCATAAGGCTCTTGGGCTATTTCCTCAACAAAAAACACTTCACGGACTTATAGTTCAATTTATAGGCACACATGCCTCTTTATCAACATAAAACATAGCCAAACAATGGCTTCCTTGAAGAACAACATGGCTTGTGTTCTTCCTGGAACTTGGCTCCTCTTTTTCTATCCAAAAAATGCAAGTAAAACTTATCTCTATTGTGCATATGAATTTCCCTTCTTCTCCCTTGCTCGCTTGACTCTCACTCTTCCCAAAGATGATTGTACGTCATCCCATGCTCCCCAATAAATATGGGATGTGATTCCTCACACCCACCACCTTACATGAGTTTAATGATTGGTTTTGGGAACACTCGATAACAATTTAGAAGGTTGTACACAATGATAATAATTCAGGAATGTGAGTTGGATTAATACCCATGAATAATTCCCCCTTGGACCCCTCTCTCTTATGGAATCATATCCCCCCATTTTTTCATGCATCTTGTATCGCAACCAGATATTACTATTTTTATTAATTAGTTCAATGTTCATAATATGCAATTCAACCTCTTGCCATATTAAACTAATATGGGCTCTTTTCCACAACACATCGACTCGTCAACTTGAACATACTTATACAATTACATTATAATTCATTGGGTTTAAAACAGGGGATTTTACATTCCCCTCCCCATTGTTTTTTCACTGTCCTTAGTGCACAACACTCTACAGGTATACATTCATTTTAAAACTTCGATTCACCTACCATTAATCAACAGATAGTCTCTCCGGCACAAAACCACACAAACATTCCAACCTAAACAAAATTACATAGGCACTTTGGCCCAAAATCATAGATATGTAGGCACTATGGCCCAAAACATATACATACATAGGCACTCCAACCCAAAAATCATAGATACTTTAGGCTCCCTGGCCCAAACCATGTAATATGATTTCACAATTCATCATTCTGGAAGCAAATCCAATCAGCAGCCTCTCATTTTTCCATGGTCAGTGCCACTTTTCTCTCGCTTCAACTGAAATATTCTTCATACTTTGTTGATTCCCACAGCAATTCCAACCACCAAAATCGCATTCCCCTCAAGCTGCACAACCCAAGGAATGGGATCCCCCTTCACTACACACCGTCCCTCAGGCCTTCCCACTTCCCTTAAAGGCTCCAATGCAAGGTCAGATAGGAAGTCTGTAAGTTGTGGCTCTAAGAACTCCAGCTATGATAATGGAATCTCCAACTATCAAATAGTTGCAATTGTGCCTCTTGAACGACATCTTGACACAACTCTAGTGGAAACAAAAACAACAACATGACATACAATCTCATGCAACTACCCATGACAATTAAAACATAATGAAATCGACTTAAACATATGTAGAGACGATGAAACAAAAACACAAAAAAATCCAGTCACATAAAAACACAGTGCATAAATTTCATTTGGGCACAACAAGAAACGGTAAGGAAAAAATTAAAACACATTGAACAACAATTAACCCATCCTTCAACATAATTAACACAGTGAATACAATCACTTATTCATATGGTTGTTTTTCTATTTCACGAACAACCACGCCAAGGATTTATCTCGGTGTTCTTGTCTGACACACCCTCATGATCCCAATCGCCATGTCATATGCATTCTTAAGTTTTGTCCCCCTTTCCATTCTCACCCTCCAAGCTTAGGCATCTCCTTCACTGTTACACAATCCCTCGAGTCATCCACCATTTTCCATGGTGTTCTTGTGGGAGGGAAGTGCCAACTTACTACTAGATTTTTCACTGGAAATTTGTAACTTGTAGAAATCATAGGGTTCCAGTATCATATAAATATCCTCCTTCCAAATCTTCCTATCTTTAATATCCATCATCTCATCTATATCACACACATACATTCATCATGAGATATCATCATGGCAATTTTACATATTAATTTCCAAATCTATTTTACATATAGGAAACTAAGTTTCCTAAGCACGATATGTCTTCTCAAGACATTTGTCTCTTGCAACAACAGACATCAGTATTCCTTATGGGATTACACCATTTCCCTATCCAAGACCATTTTTCCTGCATTTTTTCTCACTTTAATTCAACCAAACATATTGTTATCATATTATAACAATTTGCAATCATTATTTTCTCAAATATGTTCTATACAGGAAAACATAATTTCCATGCATGAGTTTTATACTCATTATGTTTGACTCTTACATTTGTAGATATCGGTCTTCTTTATGGGCTTACATCATTGCCATATCCAAGACTACTCTACCTGCAATTTCCTCAACTTTCTTGTAGACAGACAAGATTGTTATCACTCATGCACATTTTCAGCAGTTCGTGAAATGATCTCATAATTGTAATTTACCAACAATTCAATCATTTCCATCCATTATTCACATTAAAAATGGATTTCAACCATTAATTTTATTATATATAATGAAACCAACATTCATTGTACATGCATTATCAGCACACCAAGATTTTCATAATGCATTAAAACTTTACCAATAAATAAAACCAATGTGCCAATAATCATGGACACATCTACACAATGCATCCTTGCATCGACTCTGGAATACCATATTTCCATGTCATGTATTCCACCATGTGGGTTGGAAGGTATATCCCACTCCTCAACACACCATCAAACTCTTCACCAATTACTTCCCTAATTATTTGGACACCTTCCTCTTCAACTCATACACAACACTAGGAACATCATCCCTTAGTGTTATTCAGTGTTGGAAAATAGGTTGCAGTCCAACCATCAGTTGTATAGGTGAAACCGTTATGCACTTGGATGGAACTATATCCTTTCCATGTCCAACCTTAACAAGGCCTCACACATGGCTTCATCTATTGTCATTCATTGCTATAGTAGAAGTATGTCTCCCAACTTGACTTGGTTATGATCTCGTAACCCACATAACATAATATGCAATTAATTTTCTCATAAATGGATTTAATCACTACACAAAATGTGTATACTCAAGGCCCTCTTTCTTTACATCAATCAAAATATTAAACTTTAACTAAGGGAATTCACATTACATAACATGTATATACTCAAGGCCCTCTACCTTTACATCAATCAAAATATTGAACTTTAACTAAGGGAATTCTTACCTCAATTCCCTTTAGCATTTATGCATCATAAGAAACCCAAAAGAACATACGGATGGTTGTTGACAATTTACTTGATGCTACCTGATCAACTGGTATTTTCTAGAAGCCAATGTTATAATCATTTTTCCTGGATACACAATCCATCATTAGTTTTATTCAAATATCATAGCATCGTTATTTCATATATATATCAACATACTACTCTCATTCTACAAGCATGGAATATACATGTCTAGGCATGTTCACATGCACTCATTCACGTCAATATGCATCAAGAAAGTAATATCATCATGCCTATTTCATGTACATGTACTATATATTTCTTATATGGATCATGCATCAACTCTATCATGCACTCTAGTGCATATTTATTTCAGCTTTATTTATTTTTTTAGATGTTTGTCCTTGAATTCATGTATAACCTCATTCCTTGTGCACTGTCATTCTACTCAAATTTACATCGTAGTCCTCTATTATGAACCTTCCAACCAAATCCCACTTGGACAATCTGCATTTCCAGCCACTAGATCCACAAGTGTTGCCATCTCACAACTACTTCCTTTATGCAGAGAATCTTGCCCCAACATCTTTTAGCTAGAATTATCAGTATATGTAGTGTTGTAACATGCACTACTACAGTTGAATATTATCACTTCCCATTTCCCTGACCAAATCATTCTTGAAATACCATTATCATTGATTATCATTTCAATATTCTGAAATGTTTCTTTTATGTCATATTTCTAATACTCTTTTTCATTCATGGCTTTGCTCAAATATAAATATCTCTCTTCACTTCATTGGGTGATTCACTGTGAAGCATTGTTTGGACATTCAAGACCACTCTACTCCAAAAGGAATGCTACACTCCTTCATTTTCACTTGTACCCAGCTTTTGTTGTGCACTTTGATAATAGAGACAGTTTTCTTGCTTTTGATACTTTTAGACAAAAAAATGCTAGATCATATCTAACAATTCCCTCTTCCTGCATTCCCATACTTGCACATAGAAATGACTCATCCACCTGTGAGTCACACCTCATCTCATGATATCATTTTTCCTTCTCTTGCAGCAAGCTTTGTAGCCTTCACTATATTTCTACCTTCAAGGCTATGGAGTTACTCTTAACTCCACGTACATGCAATGACATTTCTCACCTATTGGGTTCATGCTTTATGTGAGAATATCTATTGATTTTCCTTTGCAAACCATTCAAAATCTATAGTATTTGAAGACTAATATTTCCCTGCTCTTCCTTAGACCTTTGTCAACTTTTCACCACCTTCTCTATAGCGCTCCACTTCCCTTTGCATCTCTTTGATGCTTCAACCAGTTGTAGAAGATTGGCATGCTTCCTTGTCCAATTGACCCTAGGATTAATCTAGGACAAACCCCCACAACCTCATTTTTTAAACCTTATCCTCTTGCTATAAATCCCTTTAGACAACACTCTATGTTGGAGTGATCCTCTACTTATCAGCAATTCCTTGTTAATAAACGTTGGCCCTTTTTAGTTTGCCAAAATATTGCACTTCAAATGTGCCTCTATACTTATTCATAGCTGCTATATTGAGTTTCAATACTCTTCCTTACTCAACAATCACCTCTGGAAGTCACCTATTTCGTCTAGGAAATTTTCTCCAAATCTTGACTTTATTTGGAAGAAAAATCTTCACATCGAGTAGTTACATGGTTTATGGAATCCAATTCCACTTTCTCCTACAACTTTATGGAGAAACCCAATACTCCCCTAGATAAATTAGATATTTTGTCATGATTTTCTCTAGATTATATTTCCAATTACTATACTCATGTTTCAATATGATATTCAAGACAAAATTTATGGCCTCCTGAAATTCCATTCTACTCAATGGTGTCCTTCAAGCTCACCAGAAACCTTTCTTCTAATTCCTTGAGAATCCTCCTGCTCTAAACTAAACTCTGAGTGGATATATGAATTCTTCTATCCAATATATTTCTAATGACTACTTTCTTGCTCAATTCTAAGTATTGAGCAGAAATTTATAGGGAATTGAATATTGCCAATTTACCCCTTTCGTACACCTTCTCCCAAGTGCAAAATAATATCAAACACCAACTTTGGCCACCTATAGAGGCAATTTTTTAAGGAACCAAGGAAAATTTTATGTGTGACATAGATAAAACTACTAACATTGAATTCACATCAACTCTCATATTGTCAAAATAATGCTCCAATCAAAAACTGTGGCAATCTGGAATTGACAACCTTGCCCCTTTACTCTTTCTACTGGATTAGAAATTTTAGCCCTGATCATGCATCCCTACACCAATTCCTTTGGTATTTTGACAAAATATCATTTAGTTATTTCCATTACTATATTTTGAATGATATGTTACAATTTCACCCTTAACTAGAACTTGGCTCCATATTGTTAGTTACAGCCTACGGAAGTTTTTTATTGTTTTAAATTTTTAGCCATGCATGCTACAGGTGTCTTCTTTCTTTTCCTACACATTTTTTACTTACCCAGATTCCAAATATAGATCCATGGTTGTATTTTATGCTCCATGATCTTTCCATAAATTGATCATGTGCCCCAAATAGACCCCCAAGAAAGGATTTATGTCCTTCGAAAGCAAACTAGTGTTGAAATTTTATCTTAATTGTTCCAGCTGTAACTTTCTCATACGAGCTATGTTTTGCAAATAGATTAGCTCATTGGAAATATCTCCTCGAGATATTTTATTTAAGTTGCAGATACTTTATGTGGTTCCTACGATGCTTACAGTCTTCAAAATTAGAACTCCTCAAAACGTTGTTTAGGCCCTCAAAAATGCCCTGCAACATTATGACCTTCAAAAAATGGAAATTTTCATAGAAAAATTGATTGTTATAGTACTATAATAGCCTTTAAATATGAGTTGTTGATCTTAAATCTAGTGAGATCTCATCCATTGATATGAAATCCATCTACGATCGGCACTTTCCTTTGGACGTGTGCAACACTTTCCCAAAACGGTCAACCCAATTGTTGGCCATCGACCCTTCTCCTTGACAATCATTTGCAATACATCGCTAAATTGACCAACCCGACCATCAGCCATCAGCGGTCATAATTTTTCATTGGAAGATGAAACTCCCTACCAATCCAACCGACCGATCATCAGCCATTAGCAATTCCTTTTGGCTGACAAAAACACTTCTCCAATTCAGTCGACCCAACCATTGGAAATCGATCATTTCTTAGCTAACATGGAAACTATGTTGGCATGGCATGACACATGAATGTTGGCATGGAATGACACGTATAATATAACATGGAAATTTGTATTATGTTTATTGACACATATATGTTGACATGGCATGATGCGTCTTCACCCTCTTTCCTTCATCGGCCATTGACAGTTTCCATTTGATGACCCGAACACCTCGTTGAATCGGTCGGCACCTAACTATAGACCATTGGCGATCAATGTTTTATCTTGATCAATCGAAACACTTTTTTGAATTAGTCGACACCTGACCATCGGTCATCGAAAATTTCCATTGGTGAGATAAAACTTCACCAACTCAACCGACCCAACCAATAGTTGTCTACGAATTCCCTTGGACAACTCCAACACTTAGAAATTTCGTCCAAATCCCTCATGAATTTAGACCATCGATCTCCCATTCAAAAATGATCTTGGTCATTGATCTATCAAACTTCTCCCAACTCTGTCGATGCTCGATCATCGGCCATCGGATATTTCTTTTGGCAAAATGAAACTCGTTGATTCGAACATCGGTCGTCGACGATTTCTCTTGGTGAATTCCCAACACTTAGAAATTTTGACTGCCCAGATGAATTTAGGTCGTCGATTGGCTCCATCTCTCAAATAGATAAAATTGATCTAGACTATCCATGTACTTCAAATTCCCAACTGCCGAAAATAAATCTCAACTATTGATTTGCTCAACCTTGTCAACCTTTGAAAACCTTATAAATTTTCAAATTTATCACAATGAATCTAGGTCGTTGATATTGAGATCAAACGCGATCTTAGTTGCAATTCACTCAACTCTTACCAAGTCTATAACAGCCATTAAAACACAATTTTCGACCTTCCAAGTCAAATTTTAACTCTGCAACTCTATAGATTGACTCCACTAAACCTCTTAAGCAATTCTAAGGCATTTAAGCTCGAATTTTTCTCATGGATTTGGGGGTTTCTCTCTAAATTTTCATCGTTTTCCCCCAAATTCGCACAGACCGAAATCAGTGACAACGAAACTTCCCAATTTGCACTCGTCCTAGCCCATACAAGCTTGGTGTTTGAACCAGAAGCTCTGATACCATATTGTAATGTATTCGATCCCTATTGAGGGACATTACGTGCAGAATACACATTAAGATCAAGATTCCCTACTTAATAATTTCCCATATTTTACCATCTACATATCACACCCACAGTTTTAACCATTTGACTGATACCACATTTTTAAATGCATCTAACAACATATATTAAAAACATGAATGCAACTCCTCAAGAAAACAACAAACACATAGCATTCATATAAACAATTTTCACATAGGAATAAACATAATAACAGAACAAATAACTTATCTATATGCATAATAACCAATTGGTTGCATACGAAGGATGAAAATTTATTCCATAGGGGTTGTTTTCCATTTCTTCTCATCGTCAAGCCACCCCCGAGCTGAGGTTATGATTCCACAAGGAGATTCGACCCTTCTGGTTATCTACTCTCCACACACAGCATCCCCAAAACTCGGGTTCCACTTTGTTCCCCACAGCCTACACACACCAAGGAATGGATCCCCGTTCACTACACATAGTCCCTCAGGCCTTCCCACTTCCCTCCAAGGCTCCAGTGCATTTTATTGACCAACAATCCTCCCAACTACTCCAGGAGTGCCCACAATATCCTTCACAAGGCTCTTGGGCCATTTCCTCAACAAAAAAATACGTCATAGTCTTACAGTGCTATTTATAGGCACACATGCCTCTTTATCAACATAAAACACAACCAAATAATGGTTTCCTTCAGGAAAAACATGGTTGGTTCTCTTCCTAACACTCATCTCATGTCTTGTTGTCCAAAAAATGCAAGTGAAACTTATCTCTATTCTTCATATGAATTTCCCTTCTTCTCCCTTGCTTCCTTGACTCTCACTCTTCCCAAAGATGATTGTACTTCATCCCATGCTCCCCAATAAATATGGGATGTGATTCCTCACACCCACCCCCTTACATGAGTTTAAAGATTAGATTTGGAAACACTCAACGGAAATTTAGAAGGTTATATACAATGAAAATAATTCAGGAATGTGGGTTGCATTAATACCCATGAATAATTCCCCCTTGGACCCCCTCTCTCTTGTAGAATCATAGTCCCCCATCATTTTCATTCCTCTCATATCGCAGAGAATGATTGCTATTTTTATTAATTACTTCAATGTCCATAATATGCAATTCTTCCTTTGTCCATATTAAACTAATATGGGCTCTTCTCCCCAACACACTGGCTCACCAGCTTAAATCATATTTATACAATTACATTATAATTCGTGGGGATTAAAACTGTGGATGTTACAATTTTTGAGTTTCCAAAAACTAAACATTTGAGTAATGTTTGCTCCTTGTGTAGCACTATTTCAAATGAAGGAGCCTTTTCTATTTAGTTCCAAGGGGAGAAGGTTCTCTAGGTATTAAGTTCCTCAGCCAAGCACCAAATCATCTACCCACATATCCTAACTCGTAAATTCAAGTTTTTTATTCCCATAGCTCCTCTTGATATCCATTGGAAAATATCTCTCCATGAGATAAAGGGTCATTTCATTTCCAAAGTAGTGCCTCCCCAAAGGAAATCATTTTGTACTTTTTTATGGATTTATAAGCGTAAAAAAGAGAGACTGAATACCCCAAAGAACAAATTTAATCAAAATAATTATCATTGCTAGAGAAAATGCCCTAAAAATACAATTATTCCAGTCTTGTTCAAACTTTGTCAAGTGCATCTTCCCAAGAGAGATTCTTACCTGAGTTTTCCACCAACGAGATGCCTAAATATTTCGATGGGTGGGAGCTTCTCTGAAAGAAAAGGATCCTACAAATCCATTGTTGAACATCTACAAAGTCTTGAAAAATAAGACTTTGGGCTTGCTCTGACTAATGAGGCCTCTTGAAGCAAGGAAGAAGAGATCTAAGATTTTGATGGTGGATTTTGTCTCTCGCATTGAAGCCTCATATGCAAACATTGTGTCATCCACAACTTGCAATTAATATATAGGTTCAAATTTGGGGTAACAGTGGCTCCCTTGACCACATGTTGATTTTGCAATGTTAAAAATTCATTAAGCCCTTCAACAACAAAATGAGAAACCAAGAAAGGGAGTATCATGTTGATATTATGGTAGTTGCGGGAGGTATTAACCTCACATGTGACCTTTGACTAGAATAGAATATTCCATAAGCAAGAGAAACCCTAAACAGATGTGTGAAAACCATAGAAGACATGTCATATCAGCAGAATATATAATATTAAGGTATTATCCTCCAGGAAGACAAGTCGGCTTCACAAGAAAAAGATAAATAGAAAATATAATTACCAGAAAGTCGAGTCAGCCCAGCCAGAAAAGTCATTGGATAGATTAATATAAAGAGAGGACGTCTTGGCTCATTTTTTCACTCACTCTCACTCGGGAAACCAAAAACAGTGTGGAAGTTTGGAGGAGGAGCAGCAGCAGCTCCAGTCGTAGGGTTTCATCTTGTTTAGTTTTTCTAGTAATTTCTCTTGTGCGCTACCCTTGGAGAAAGTGTGCTCTCTTGGTTATTTGTTGGTTCTGGTGTGGATTCCTAGAATCATTCTTTCTGTCAAAGGTTAAGGTGCTTGGGGGTGGCTTTGTGCCTATGGTTGGGTGACAATGGTGTAGCATTGTCTATGATTAAATTAACATCAACATTATTCTAATAGTTTATGGGCCCACACTACCTTTGAAATAGTATAACCGTTGGAAGGTAGATTGGGATTTCCTTGTCAAGCTCATTGCAGTGCAAGTTGCAACTGCAACTAGGGTTTCTGATTTTGCAGTTGCAGCAAACCCTAAACCTAAATTCTTGGGCACTTTCAGTGAAGCATTGGACCTAATTTTTGGGTATTCTAGTGTGCCCTATCCTAGCGCACCCTCTAGTACCCTCAACCAACAAAAATGTAAAGATTGATTTTTTGGGTCAAAGTCAAAGTTTGACTGGTCAAAGTCAAAGTCAAAGGTTGACTAGTTTGACCGTCAAAGTCAAAGTAAAAAGTTGACCGGGTTTTAAAGTCAAAGGTTGAATTTTGTCAAATTGATTTTGTGGTCAAATTCTGTAAATTTTAGGGTTTTTAGCTTGTTCTAATCATTAAACCTTTTTATTCACTTTGAACTTTTTCTTTGCTACATGGTATCAAGTTTGTATTAGGAAGATAGCCAACCATGCTGCAAATTTCAAAGGTATGCACTAGTATACATTCTTTTCGTTATATCATCCAACAAAGCATGATAGTTTGGTGGGCTGCATAAGAGACATTTTCCCATGTGTAGAATTCAGTGCATTCAAAGCAACAAGCGCACTCCTCCTAGTAGTGAAGACTGTGCTTTACTATTTAAAAAATGACATGTCTCTAGTTATATGGCATTATTATGATATTATGTTGCATCTTGATCTATTGAAGTTATGACCATTATAATAACCCCTTAATAACGATACTTTGTTGTTATCCTCATAGAGTAACACTTCCTCTCTAGGAGATATTCTTGTTCTTATGTAAATGCTTATTGTTTATGAGATGAATTTGATCTCCTTTAGGAGATGTTCTTGGTTACTGACCTAGACTCCAGGAAGGATATCTTCCATGGAGGATACCATGGAGATTTTGTTGTTCTTGTTTCTTGTTCTAGGTAGGTTATTAGAGATAAATCTAAGAGGGAGTCAATGATCAAAAAGAAGCCAGCATAGTTTCATGACACTTTGCATAATGCGAAGGGGCATGCAGCAGATGAAAGCGTGGTCCGAGGATTCTCTCAAATAAAGGGAGTTTATTTCAGAGTTTGAGATGAAGGATCTTGACCGGATACATTGGGATTGGAGGTGTGGTTGGCACTAGTTGTGATCTTCAATAAGGAGACTAAATAGGTTTATCATGATGGATATAAATTCCATGGCCACACCTATGACAACACATCTGAGGAAGTTGTGTGACGAGATAGACATTTTTTTTATAGAGATCACCTTGTGCTAGTATATGGTTGAGCCATGACCGTATTATTGGTTACAACACCACATGCACGTACCTATGTTGTACATATAGATATGATTGATCTCTAATGATGAAGTATGGTTGTTGGCATATACATTTTTTGGATATGAAGTGAAAAATAAATATCTAGCACCTAAGGTGCTACTTCATATTGGGATCGAGCAGGATTTCCAGAAAAGTAGGGAAGAATATATCTATAGCACCCAGTCATATATCATATCCAGTGATGCAATATATGATGCATGGTGGATTTTCGAAGGATATTGCATGACTTCATCAGAGACATGGTGTAGGAAGCTAAGTCATAGGGTTCATTGAACCTAAAGCTTGAGGTTCAAAATTCGACGAACCTCAAGGTTCATCGAACCTAATGGAAAACCTGAACGAACTTGAATGCATGCCTGAAATCGAACCTTAGGATGAATTTGAAATAGAACTTTATTGAGGTTTGGGATGAGGTTTCATTAGGGTTCAATATATATAGTCGAACCTCATCTGAACCTTATTGGAAAATTCGAACCCGAATCGAACCTAATCATTTCCAAACCTGAACTCAAACCTGAACCATGTGACTTAGACAGGAAGGAGCAATGAGGCTCCATCACATATCCACAGATGAGAAGATAGTTGAAATTTCACTAAGCCTCTGTCTGGGACAAGATTGGAAAGAATGAAAATGTTCCCCTAAGGGAGTGTTGATGATTGCAGCATCATGTCGATATTCCAAGATTGACCAGATATATCATGTGGGAATAGGCCCAAATGTAATATTCGACGGACTGAAGATTCGAGTTTCTTGTAGATCTCCTATGTGTGAATTGAATCGGGCCTTGAAACTCTCATGAGTAGGTGAGTAGCCTCGATAAGCATCAGGCCAACTCTATCTCCACGGGAACTGGGTTGTAGAGTAGGGGAGATAGAGAACATCTACATCTGAAGTAGATGTGCCCAGACATATTATTTGATAGACTGAAGACTCGAGGTGCTTAAGGTGAAATTCAATATGTCTGATAGCACTGAGTTGAATTCATTCATGGAGTGATCCTATGAGGATCACCATGAGGTGTTTGTGGCTCCAATGTGGTCATAATTCTTGTCATGGGGTAAGAACGGCCTGAGGTGCTAGACACACGTGTCTGATAGTATCAAGCTAAATGCATTCATGGAGTGATCCTATGAGAGGATCAACTATGAGGTGAATATGGCTCCAATGAGGTCATGATTCTTGTCATGGGACAAGAATGACCCAAGGTGATAGACACATGATGGTGGAGATGGATCATCAATACAGCTAAATGAGGCTCATGGATATTGAGATATTGTTTACGACGGAAGAATACCAAGAACAAGTACGACGATATATTTTGATGATTGCTACCAGATGATGTTGATAGTAATGGTGATACTTATGATGATGCTACATGTAGAATGGTCTACAAGACTATGTAAGTATTGCTTATACCATGTAAAGATGGATGGATATGTTTGAGAACATTAACACCTCCCTAGCTAAGAGGGAGTGTTGATATCATGGTAGTTGTGGGAGGTATTAAGCTCCATATGTAAGCTTTGACTAGAATAGAATATTCCATAAGCAAGAGAAACCCTAAACAGATGTGTGAAAACCCTAGAAAACATGTCGGCTCAGCATAATATATAGTATTAAGGTATTATCCTCCAGGAAGACAAGTTGACCTCACAAGAAAAAGATAAACAGAAAATATAATTACCAAAAAGTCAGGTTGGCCAAGCTAGAAAAGTCATTGGATAGATTAATATAAATAGAGGAGGTCTTGGCTCATTTATTCACTCACTCACACTCAGGAAACCAGAAACAATACGCAAGTTTGGAGGAGGAGGAGTAGTTGTAGTTGTACAATTTCATCTTGTTTGGTCTTTTTGGTGCTTTCTCTTGTGCTCTACCCTTGGATAAAGTGTGCTCTCTTGGTTATCTATTGGTTCTGGTGTGGCTTCCCCAAATCATTCTTTCTGTCAAAGGTTAAGGTGCTCGGGGGTGGCTTTGTGCCTATGGTTGGGTGAAAATGGTGTAGCATTGTCTATGGTTAAACGAGTACATCAACATTATTCTAACATATCCTTCCCTCATCCTCAACTAAGAATAAATGGAATGGACAAGGATTTATTAACCATGATAGAGAAGAAAGAGAAAGTGGCAACTCACCAGCCACTTTAATCAACACTCATAAAAATAAAAATATCACAAGACCAATTGGAGGCACATCTATTTCAAACGACCATATTCCTTTGACATGTCCAATTTGATCATTATTTCCAATTTATTCAATGTTTACTGAGAGAATTGTTTCTTGTGCCACTATGAATCCATCAAGACGTTCTCTGCCACAAGCAAAGAACTCTCTTTAAAAAATTTGATCTAAATTAGTTCCCCCTATTAGCAATGAATTTTGATACAATTTTGTAGATAGCGTTGCATAAAGCATATGGTTAAATATTATACGTAGTGATATCTTCTTGTTATTTTGGTATAAGACCAATGACATCAAAGGCCCACAACATATATGATTTCTCTTGCAATTTTTCCACTACTTTCCTAATGCCACTTCCCATTTGATCTCAACACCATTGGAAGAGATCGACTCTAAACCCATCTAAGCCTAGTACTTTCCCTTTAGCAAAGATCGTGTTCATCTTACTTTATTTGAAACATTCATTGTCAAGGAAGTATTCAAATCCTAAGTTATTAGCTTTAAAATAGAATAACAAATCCACTCCTAGGCCAAAAATCGAATAAAAAAGTCAAGGCCCTTACCTTATCCTTGTTTATGCTAGAAAAAGCAAGTCAAGTGTCAACTCATAGTTGTTCCAAGGCCAAAAAAGGTAAGAGTGAGAACCTTCACTTTATTGAAATGATGCCTACGAGCTTGGTGATCTATAAATTGTCATGGATATTCCACTAGAACACTTTGTCACAACAGATCTTACAATATTCTCAAATCTTTATCATGTAGTTTATTATCTTAGATCTCATATTTAATATTACTAGCATAATGCTCACAATTATGGAAATAACTAAAACCAAAATGAAAAAAACAAGCAAATGAACACATCATCCACACAAATGAACACAAAATTTAACCTAGGAAACACAATACAACGGAAAACCCATCTAGAAGGTGAAACATGTGCTTTACTCTATTTTTCTCGGTTATGAAATGCAAGTACAAAGAAAGGGGTACTCATTATGGAATTTCCATGGACATTGTTCCCTAAGAGGTTGCTACATAATCTTCTACCTCCTTCATTATATTTCAATATCCTACTCATATATGGTCTACTCAACTATGGAAAAATAACAATACAAAAAGAATAGACACCACTCTCTTCCTAATGACCCAATATTTAACATAGCCTGATAGTGATCTAGGGTTACGATTAAATTTTTTGCATGCATCAACCCTCAATTAGTGTTAGGATTTTGGACCCTCTAAAATATTCTTGAAAATACACACATTACTAGCCCCACATATGTGAGTAATGATCACTAATGTGACATCCACTCAATACCGTGTTGGTCCACTGATCCAAGAGGATATTGGTGGCCACTCACCTATTCCACTTGGACCCACACCATTGTTTCTTTCAGTTTTTCAGTTTCCTTAATTGTAGCACAATTTACTATTTTTAGGAGTTTTTCGGGGCCTGAACTTTTGGATCCGTTTTGAGGCCTTCAACGACGTTTTTTGGGCATGAATGTAGCCACACTTTGTCGCCCACCTGGAAGTTGTGTGGAACACGATGTTGATCATGTCGTTGCTTGTACATAGCATTGGCTCTATCCAAGATGTCATGAACCTGTTGGCAGATGTGTTGAATGCGCTTAATGAAGTTCTTTTCCTTGTCAGCCTCAGACTGGACATGGGTTGAATATGCCTGAGTAGTCGCAAATGGCATGTATACGTCAATGGGACACAGTTGCTGGAATCCCAAGCCCACTTGAAAGGGGTTGTGGTTGGTTGAGCTATGGAGAGCCCGGTTTTAGCTGTGTTGTACATAGGGTAGGCTCTCATCCCATGTGCGTGGATGCTTTGAGTTCTACATGCGCAAAATGTGTACAATCATCTGGTTGATGACCTCTGTCTAGCCATCAGTTTGTGGATGGAAATTTGTGGACTTGGTGAGCTTGGTGTCCAGCATTGACCAGAGGCTGGACCAAAATGTACTAATGAACCTGTTGTCCCGATCTGAGATGATAGACTGTGGGATCCCAAAGTGTACCCACACTCGTTCAAAGAAGATTTTAGCAGTGGCTTCTGTTGTGATATTCTTCTTGCATGCCATCATAATGGAAATCTTCAAGAATCTGTCGATGACCACAAAAACACAGTCATTTCCATGCTTAGTAGAAGGAAGGCCCGACATGTAATCCATGGAGATGGATTCCCAAGGTCAACTAGGGGTAGGCAGCGGAGTATAGAGGCCTTGCTTCTTGATGGTCGGTTTGGAAATGGTGCAAGCAGTGCAAGACTTGATGTACTTCCCGACATCATGTCCAAGGTTCGTCCAATAGAAACATTTTTGTAGTACTGCCACAGTTTTCTCGACCCTGAAATGCCCAGCGACCCGACTGTAGTGTGCCTCCCAAATCATCTTGGCATGCTCGCTTGAAGGAACACAAAGATGTCCTAGGTAACATAGCAGGGCATCCTGGAGGTGAAAATTAGGAACTTTCTTACCCTCCAAGAGCGTATTGTTTGTGTGGCCGAATTCTGGATCACTTTTGTAGAGAAGCGGCCAATCAGAAGTCTCGTGCCCACAAGAGTTGAGCACCGTGGTTAGCGCCATGATAGGGGGTCGTCTAAGGTAGTCTGCAACATTATTGGTGCTTCCATTCTTGTACTTAATGTTCAAATGAAACTGTTGCAGGTATGTGGACCACTTCTGATGGTGATCATTTTGCAACTTCCCTTGTGTCTGTAAGAACTACAAGGGTCGATGGTCTGTGTGGATGAGCATTTCCTTTCCCAAATTGTAATGCTTCCATTGTTGGCAAGCCTGCACAATGGAATACATCTACTTGTCATAAGTCAGATACTTCCAGACTGTCTCGGAAAGTGTCTCACTTTGATATGCCACTGGATGCCCATGTTGAGTAAGGACTGCCCCAATAACATAGTCATAGGCATCTGTCTCGATCTCAAATGGTTGTTGCAAGTCTGGTAATGTGAGCACTGATGCAGAGAAGAGGCGATGCTTCAAATCATCGAACACCTTCTGTTGAGATTAATACCAAAAGAATTTTTCTTTCACTCCTCCCTTGGTGACTTGACTCAAGGGCCAAGTGATATGAGAGAATCCCAACACAAACCTGCGGTAGAAATTAGAAAGACCCAAAAAGCTGTGGAGCTCTATTAGGGTGGTTGGGGCTGGCCAATCCCAAATGACTTGGATCTTGGTTGGATCCACATGCACCCCCCACTCATCAATGATGCATCTCAGATATTGAACCTGGGTCATGCCAAAAGTGCACTTATCCAAATTGGCACACAACTTGTGTTGTTGCAGTGTTTGGAGGACTTGTCGGATGTGGTGGAGGTGCTGGCTAAAGATCAGAATGTCATCCAAGTACACCACTACAAATGATTTGGTGAATGGTCTCAAGATGTCATCCATTAGTCTCATGAAGGTTGCAGGGGCATTCGTCAACCCGAAAGGCATGACCAGCCATTCGAAAAGGCCCTCCTTGGATTTGAAGGTAGTCTTCCACACATCAGAGGGTTCGATTGGTACCTGGTGATACCCAGACTTCAATTCGATCTTGCTGAAATATTTCACCCCCTTGAGTTGGTCCAGAAGGTCATCAATTTGTGGGATAGGGTACCTATTCCAGACAGTGATCTTGTTCAGTGCTCGATAGTCAATGCAGAGTCTCCAAGTCCCATCCTTCTTTTGCACTAGCACGATCAGACTCCCATAGGGTGATGAACTCGGTCAGATGTGACCTTTCTGCAACAACTCTTGAATCTACCACTTGATTTCATCATTCTCCATAAAAAAGCATTGATATATTGGTACATTGGGTAGCAACGCACCTGGGGTCAGATCGATGGGTTGTTTGACCTGACAGTGTAGAGGCACCCCTATGGGGGAGGTCAAGATGTCCTTATACTCCTCCATGACCTTATCCATCTATTGTTTTCATGCAAAGGGGCCTTGTCTAGAGTTCATGGCCACGGTCTTCTTCTTTACCTGAGGGTGGATCATCAGGAAAACAAATTTCCTGGTTTTGGCAATGAACTTACTTCATTGTTTTATAGTAACCAAAGAGATGGTTGTAGGCAGTCCTAATTCCAGTATCCTGTACAGCTTATTTCCCAAAGTAATAATAACAGCACGAGGCCTGGACTCATACATAACATGTCGCTTCCACAAGTATTGTTGGCCTAATAATACATCAGAAACATCAAAAGGAGCAATGTCACATAATACCTCATCCGTGAAGGGCTTGATGTTGTAGGGAAGGCGACATTGCTGGCTTACGCGGAGGTCCCATCCTTGGTGCAGCCACCCAATGGTGTATGGTTGTGGGTGTGTTTTGGTCAGCAAGCCCAGTCATTTCATGACCTCTACTGAGATGAGGTTATTCTGGCTCTCGTTGTCGACAATGAACTGCAACGAGGAACCCTTTACCCATATCTGGTAATGGAATAGGCGCTCTGCCTCCTCTRGAACTTCTGGTTCCTTMTTCTGAATCTTTGTTGTGGMAATGGTGGCGTTGGGATCTGYATCGATAATCTACTTCCCCYTGTCATTCCCCTTTTYGGGTTCTAATTCAGAGTCAGAGACTTCATCGGATTCAGAAGCCTTCAACTCARCTACTAGTGACTGCTTGGCCTGACACTCACTTGTGTTGTGAGTGGAGCTCTTATGGAACTCACACCACTTCCCCATGTCCTTTTTTGACTTCATGATGTTGTTCTTTGCTTGTGGCTTTGGAAAGTTGTACTAGGMCACCCCGCCTTGGCTTGATCCTTTGTTCAGTGGTTTTGGGGTACCTTTCCCTTGCTTCTGATTTGCAGACCCAAAGTCTCACTTCTTCTATTTGAACTTCTGCTAAATCTTGGCAGCATACTATTATGTCGCACCAAGTGAGGAGATGTCAAGGAAATCCATTTCCTCTTGAATGTATCTATGAAGACAATTGCGATACTTTAACACCAAATATTTCTCTGAATCTTTGATACCCAACTTTGTGCATAGGGTATGGAACAGATTCGTCAGCCCATAAAAATCTTGGTCCCTTTGTTGTCGCAACGTAGTCCATTGTATGTATTTGTCCTCATATCTCCCCACAGGATAATATTGTTCCTTGATGGCATCTCGAAAACAATTCCAAGTGGGTGCGACCAAGAACAAAGAGGTTTCCCCCTCGCTCTGTTTCTCCCAGTAGGTTTCCCACCAGTCCTTCAAATGGGGGGCGGCTTTAAGGAGTGCAAAAATAATCCTTTCTCTGTCAGAAAATTCACGAACCGAGAAATATCCTTCTAACAGATTCAACCATCTATCAACGACATCTACATCTATTTGGCCCTCAAATATGGGAATGTCAAAGTTTACTTGTACCTTAAAAGGAGTGGCGCCTCTAGAGTGGATGTTGGATGTAGATGTGCTACCAGTGGGCAGTCGTTGAAGGATCTAGACAAAGTTGTCCATCATTGCATTCCTTTGTTTCTAAAGGGCCTCCTCGAGAAATAATTTGATAGGATCTCCTTCTCCCTCATCTTTCTTTTCTTCCCACATGGATGGCCTTCGGGGTTTGTGCGGTTGATCTTGCAACGGTTCAACTAGATTGAGCCCTAACTCCTTATACCCCGACCTCGTTGGGGACATGCATAGAAGGATCGAGAAAGAGCAGACTGATCTGATACCACTGATCTATATTTATGCAGGAACATAATGAAATACAGAAATACACATAAGCACAGAGATGCAGCGGAAGTAAAACTTCATTTCATTAACAACAAATGACTGAAATATGCTTACAGACATCATGGAAAAAAATAGCTCGGGCGTTGGTAGCTTATCTTTGAGAAGAGATGTGGCGGCTACTGGCCTCTGAAATCTGTGTTAAAATGAGGTGTGAAGGACTATATATTATTGATAAATAATGGAAAACCCTAAACATTGAAAAACCTGAACCTAGGAGAAGAAACGCCAGAATATGGGCCCCGTTGGGGTAAATTGGTACATCAATTTCTTGGGGTCGTAACTTTGGCATACTATCTTTGTTTGATGCACATGATACATCATTAGATAGACCTATCTAAGGACCACACTACCGACAACGAGTATCGAGTCCAAAACGGACTCAAATTTGTTGGAGCATTCATGCCCAAAAAACGTCCTTTAGGGCCTCAAAATGGCTCCGAAAGTTCAAGACCCGAAAAACTGCTAAAAATAGTAAATTGCGCTACAATTAAGGAAAATGAATAACCAAAAGAAACAATGGTGTGGGTCAAACTGGAATAGGCAGGTGGCCACCAATATCCACCTGGATCATTCCTCCCCCCTTAAGAAGCAATGGTCCCCATTGCATTGAGTTCCTCCATGAGATGAGGAAACTTCTGTTGAACTTGGTCCTTGCTCAGCAACTTGCCCTAGTGAAGGAGTTGGCCTACTTTGACAACTCGATATAGTTGGATCCTCTACTGGCAGGTGTTCTTGATCTGTGTGTCCATAATCCGATCATTTGTGGCTTGTTCCATGAAATCTGGGTTTAACTCTGTTGGTGTGAGTTGTTATTCCATGTCAGATGTGTCCAGTAGAGGTGGAAAGTAGGGTCGAAGGCAGTCCACATTGAACATTGGGTGCAGACCAAGGAATGGTGGAATACTAAGCTCAAAGGCATTGTCCCCTATAACCTTGGTGATGGTGTATGGCCCATATCGGAGCAGGCGAATCTTGCGGTAGGGTCCAGCGAGGCACTCATTTTGCAAATGTAGCCACACTTTGTCGCCCACATAGAAGTTGTGTGGAACTCAATGTTAATCATGTCGTTGCATGTACTTAGCATTGGCTCCATCCAATATGTCATGAACCTGTTGGCGTATGTGATGAATGCACTCAATGAATTTTTTTTCCTTGTCAGCCTCAAACTAGACATGGGTTGAATCTACCTGAGTAGCCGCAAATGGCATGGCTACGTCAATGGGACACAGTGCATGGAATCCCAAGCCCACTTGAAAGGAGTTGTGGTTGGTTGAGCTATGGAGAACCTGGTTGTAGTTGTGTTGTATATAGGGTAGGCTCTCATCCCATGTGTGTGGATGATTTGAGTTGTACATGTGCAGAATGTGTACAATCATCCAGTTGATGACCTCTGTCTGGCCATCAGTTTGTGGATGGAAAGTTGTGGACTTGGTGAGCTTGGTGTCCAGCATTGACCAGGGGTTGGACCAAAATGTACTAAGGAACCTGTTGTCCTGATATGAGATAATACACTGTGGGATCCCAAAGTGTACCCACACTCGTTCAAAGAAGAGTTTAGCAGTGGCTTCTGCTGTGATATTCTTCTTGCAGTCCATCATAATGGACATCTTCAAGAATCTGTCGATGACCACAAAAACACAGTCATTGCCATGCTTAGTAGAAGGAAGGCTCGACATGTAATCCATGGAGATGGATTCCCAAGGTTGACTAGGGGTAGGCAGTGGAGTATAGATGCCTTGCTTCTAGATGGTCGGTTTGGCAATGGCGCAAGCAGTGCAGGACTTGATCTACTTCCCGACATCCTATCGAAGGTTCGGCCAACAGAAATACTTTTGCAGTACTGCCATGGTTTGCTTGACCCCAAAATGCCCAGCAAACCAACTGTAGTGCGCCTCCCAAATCATCTTGGCACGCTCGCTTGAAGGAACAAAAATTTGTCCCATATGACATAGCAGGGCATCCTGGAGGTGATAATTAGGAACTTTCTTACCCTCCAAGAGCGTATTGTATGTGTGGCAGAATTTTGGATCACTTTTGTAGAGAAGCGACCAATCATAAGTCTCGTTCCCACAAGAGTTGAGCACCGTGGTTAGCGCCATGATAGGGGGTGGGCTAAGGCATTGAGCAACATTATTGGTGCTTCCTTTCTTGTAATTAATGTTCAAATGAAACTGTTGCAGGTATGTGGACCACTTCGGATGGCGATCGTTCTAAAACTTCCCTTGTGTCTGTATGAACTGCAAGGGTCGGTGGTGTGTGTGGATGACCATTTACTTTCCCAAAATGTAATGCTTCCATTATCAGTAAGCCTGCACAATGGAATACATCTCTTTGTCATAAGTGGGATACTTCCAAACTTTGTTGGAAAGTGTCTCACTCTAATATGCCATTAGATGCCCCTGTTGAGTAAGGACTGCCCCAATAGCATAGTTGAAGGCATCTGTCTTGATCTCAAATGGTTGTTGCAAGTCTGGTAATGTGAGCATTGGTGCAAAGCAGAGGTGATGCTTCAAATCGTCAAATGCCTTTTTTTGAGATTCAAGCCAAAAGAATTTTTCTTTCACTCCTCCCTTGGTGACTTGACTCAAGGGCCAAGTGATATGAGATAATCCCAACACAAACCTGTGGTAGAAATTGGCAAGACCCAAAAAGTTGCGGAGCTCTATTAAGGTGGTTGGAGGTGGCTAATCCAAGATGACTTGGATCTTGGTTGGATCCACATGCACCCCCCACTCATCAATGATGTATCCTAGATACTGAACCTGAGTCATGCCAAAAGTGCACTTCTCCAAATTGGCACACAACTTATGTTGTCGCAGTGTTTTGTAGGACTTGTCAAATGTGGTGGAGGTGCTCTTACCAAGTTTGGTTGAATATCATAATGTCATCCAAGTACACCACTACAAATGAGTTGGTGAATGGTCCCAATATGTCATCCATTGGTCTCATGAAGGTTGCAGGAGAATTCGTCAACCCGAAAGGCATGACTAGCCATTCGAAAAGGCCCTCCTTGGATTTGAAGGCAGTCTTCCACACATCATAGGGTTCAATTGGTACTTAATGATACCCAGACTTCAAGTCGATCCTGCTGAAATATTTCGCCCCCTTGAGTTGGTCCAGAATCTCATCAATCTGTGGGATAGGGTACCTATTCAGGACAGTAATCTTGTTCAGTGCCCGATAGTCAATGAAGAGTCTCCAAGTACCAAGTCTTAGGCTCCCACAAGGTTATGAACTCGGCTGGATGTGATCTTTCTGCAACATCTCCTGAATCTACCTCTTGATTTCGTCATTCTCCATAACATAGCACCGATATATTGGTCCAATGGGCAGCAGCGCACCTGGATTTAGATCGATGGGGTGCTTGACCTCACAGTGTAGAGGCACCCCTGCGGGGTAGGTGAAGATGTCCTCATACTTCTCCATGACCTTATCCATCTATTGTTGTCATGTATAGGGGTCTTGTCCAGAGGTCATGGCCACAGTCTTCTTCTTTCCCTAAGGGCAGATCATCAGGAAAACAAATTTCCTAGTTTTGGCAATGAGCTTACTTCATTGTTTTGCAGTAACCAAAGAGATGGTTGTAGGCGGTGTTATTTTCGGTATCTTGTACATATTATTGCCCAAATTAATAATAACAGCACGAGGCTTGGACTCATACACAGCATGTCGCTTCCACAAGTATGGTTGGCCTAATAATACATCAGAAACATCAAGAGGAGCATTGTCACATAATACCTCATTCGTGAAGGGCTTGATTCTATAGTGAAGGCGAGATTGTTGGCTTACGTGGAGGTCCCATCCTTGGTGCATCCACATGATGGTGTATGGTTGTGGGTGTGTTGTGGTCAGCAAGCCCAGTCGTTTCATGACCTCTACTGAGATGAGGTTCTTCTAGCTCCCGCTATCAACAATGAACTGCAACAGGGAACCCTTTACCCACATCTGGGAATGTAAGAGGCGTTCTACCTCCTCTGGATCTTCTGGTTCCTTCTTCTGGATCTTCATTGTGGAAATGTGGTGTTGGGATCCACATCAATAATCTGGTTCCCCCTGTCATTCCCCTTGTCGGGTTATGATTCAAAGTCGGAGCCTGCATCTAATTTAGAAGCTTTCAACGCGGCTACCAATGACTGCTTGGCCCGACACTGACTTGTGTTGTGAGTGGAGCTCTTATGCAACTCACACCACTTCCCCGTGTCCTTTTTTGGCTTCATGATGTTTTTCTTTTCTTGTGGCTTTGGTGGGTTGTCCTGGCCCGCCCCGCCTTGGCTTGATCCTTTGTTCGGCGGTTTGGGGGTACCTTTCCCTTGCTTCTGATTCATAGACCCAAAGTCTAGCTTCTTCTATTTGAACTTCTGCTCAATCTTGGCAACATACTGGTATGTCGCACCAAGCGAGGAGATGTCGAGAAACTCCATTTCCTCCTGAATGTATCTATGAAGACAACTGCGATACTTTAACACCAAATGTTTCTCTAAATCTTTGATACCCAACTTTGTGTGTATGGTATGGAACAGATTCATCACCTCATGCACATCTTGGTCCCTTTGTTGTCACATCATAGTCCATTGTATGTATTTGTCCTCATTACTCCCCATGGGATAATATTGTTCCTTGATGGTGTCTCCGAAAGAATTCCAAGTGGGTGCGATCGAGAACAGAGAGGGTTCCCCCTCGCTCTATTTCTCCCAGTAGGTTTCCCACCAGTCCTTGACATGGGGGGCGGCTTTAAGGAGTGCAAAAATAATCCTTTCTCGGTCAGAAAATTCATGAACCGAGAAATATCCTTCTAACAGATTCAACTATCTATCAATGACATCTGCATCTATTTGGCCCTCAAATATGCGAATGTCAAAGTTTACTTGTACCTTAAAAGGAGTGGAGCCTCCAGAGTGGTTGTTGGATGTAGATGCACTCCTAGTGGGCATTCGCTGAAGGATCTGGGAAATGTTGTCCATCATTGCGTTCCTTCGTTTCTCGAGGGCCTCCTTAAGCAATAATTTGATAGGATCTCTTGCTCCCTCATATTTCTTTTCTTCCCCCATGGGCGGCCTTCTAGGTTTGCGAGGTTTATCTTGCAACGGTTCAACCGAATCGATCCCTAACTCCTTATACCCCAACCTCGTTGGGTACATGAAAAGAAGGATCGAGAAAGAGAAAACCGCTTTGAAACCACTGATCTGTATTTATGCAGGAACACAATGAAATACAGAAATACACATAAGCACATAGATGCAGCAGAAGTAAAACTTCTTTTCATTATCAAATGACTGAAATATGCATACAGACATAATGGAAATAAAATAGCTCGGGCGCTGGTAGATTATCTCAGAGAAGAGATGTGGCAGTTATTGGCCTCTAAAATTTGTGTTACAATGAGGCGCGAAGGCCTATATATTATTGAGAAACAATGGAAAACCCTAAACATCCAAAAACCTAACCCTAGGAGATTAAACGCCGTAATATGGGCCCCGTTGGGGTAAATTGGTACATCAATTTCCCAACGTCGTAACTTTGGCATACTATCTCCGTTTGACAAACATGATACATCATTAGAAAGATCTATCTGAGGACTACACTGTTGACAATGAATATGGAGTCTAGAATAGACTCATATTTTTGGGAGCATTCATGCCCAAAAAACATCGTTTAGGGCCTCAAAATGGCTCCGGAAGTTCAGGACCCGAAAAATTGCTAAAAATAGTAAATTATGCTACAATTAAAAAAACTGAAAAACTGAAAGAAACAAGGGTGTGGGTCCAAGTAGAATAGGTGGGTGGACACCAATATCCACCTGGATCACTCCTCCCCCCTTAGGAAGCAATGGTCCCCATTACGTTGAGTTCCTCCATGAGATGAGGAAACTTCTGTTGAACTTGGTCCCTACTGAGCCACTTTCCTGGTGAAGGAGTTGGCCCTCTTTGACAACTCAATATAGTTGGATCCTCTACTGGTGGGTGTTCTTGATTTGTGTGTCCATAATCTGATCAGTTGTGTCTTGTTCCATGCAATTTGGGTTTAACTATGTTGGTGTGAGTATTCCTGCCACGTCGGATGTGTCCAGTAGAGGTGGAAAGTAGGGTTGAAGGCGGTCCACATTGAACACTGGGTACAGATCAAGGAATGGTGGAATACTGAGCTCAAAGGCAATGTCCCCAACAACCTTGCGGATGGTGTATGGCCCATATCGGAGCGGTCGAATCTTGAGGTAGGTTCTAGCGAGGCACTCCTTTTGCAAATGTAGCCACACTTTGTCGTCCACCTGGAAGTTGTGTGGAACCCGATGTTGATCATGTCGCTGCTTGTACTTCGCATTGTCTCTGTCAAAGATGTCATTAAACTATTGTAGGATGTGTTGAATGTGCTCAATGAAGATGTTTTCCTTGTCAGCCTCAGACTGGACATGGGATGAATCTTCCTTAGTAGCTACAAATGACATGGCTACGTCAATGGGACACAGTGGTTGGAATCCCAAGCCCACTTGAAAGGGGTTGTGGCTGGTTGAGCTATGGAGAGCCCGATTGTAGTTGTGTTGTACATAGAGTAGTCTCTCATCCCATGTGTGGGGATGCTTTGAGTTGTACATGCGCAGAATGTGTACAATCATTAAGTTGAAGACCTCTGTCTGGCCATCAGTTTGTGGATAGAAAGTTGTGGACTTAGTGAGCTTAGTGTCCAACATCGACCAGAGGCTGGACCAAAATGTACTGAGGAACCTGTTGTCCCGATATGAAATGATAGACTATGGGATCCCAATGTGTACCCACACTCGTTCAAAGAAGATTTTAGCAGTGGCTGCTGCTGTGATAATCTTCTTTTAGGCCATCATAATGGACATCTTCGAGAATCTGTCGACAACCAAAAAAACACAGTCATTTCCATGCTTAGTAGAAGGAAGGCCCAACATGGCACAAGCAGTGAAAGACTTGATGTACTTTTGGACATCCTATCGAAGGTTAAGCCAATAGAAATACTTTTGCAGTATTTCCACGGTTTTCTCGACCCAAAATGCCCTACGAATCGACTGTAGTGTGCCTCTCAAATCATCTTGGCACGCTCGCTTGAAGGAACATAAATATGTCCCAAGTGACAAAGCAGGGCATCCTGGAGGTGAAAATTAGGAACTTGCTTACCCTCCGAGAGAGTATTGTATGTGTGGATGAATTCTGGATCACTTTTGTAGAGAAGCAGCCAATCAGAAGTCTCATGCCCACAAGAGTTGAGCACCATGGTTAGCGTCGTGATAGGGGGTTGGCTGAGGTAGTCTACAACATTATTGGTGCTTCCTTTCTTGTACTTAATGTTCAAATGAAACCACTGCATGTATGTGGACCACTTCTAATGGCGATCGTTCTGCAACTTCCCTTGTGTCTGTATGAACTACAAGGGTCGGTGGTCTATGTGGATGATCGTTTCCTTTCCCAAAATGTACTACTTCCATTGTCGGCAATCTTGCACAATGGAATACATCTCTTTGTCATAAGTGGGATACTTTCGGACTGTGTCGGAAAGTGTCTCACTGTGATATGCCACTGGATGCCCCTATTGAGTAAAAACTGCCCCAATAGAAAAGTCGGAGGCATCTGTCTTGATCTCAAATGGTTGTTGCAAGTTTGGTAATGTGAGAACTAGTGCAAAGTAGAGGTGATGCTTCAAATCATCGAATGCCTTATGTTGAGATTCAGACCAAAAGAATTTTTCTTTCTCTCCTCCCTTGGTGACTTGACTCAAGGGCCAAGTGATATGATAGAATCCCAACACAAACCTGCGGTAGAAATTGGCAAGACCCAAAAAGATGTAGAGCTATGTTAGGGTGGTTGGGGTTGTCCAATCCCAGATGACTTAGATCTTGG
>SNQJ01S0046010.1:0-46466 GCA_010110895.2 Picea sitchensis
GTCGTTGTTATAGCAAGATTGTCGCAACATATTTAAATCGTCAAATATTTATAGGCCAATTTTAGGTCACTATCGTCGCAATTGCGACGATAGTGACCTAAATTTTTTTTTTCCACCTATTTATTTTAGGTCATTTTCAATGGTAAATTTTGACTAAATTATTATGGTTAACGTTCGTCGCAAGAGCAATGAATAATCTACAGGCATCGCTCGTGAGACGAACATTTACCATAATAATTTAGTCAAACTATAGGCGTCGATATTGCGACAAATATGGGGTAGATTTAGAAAAGATGAACTTTTTCTCTTGCATTTTGTGACGAAAGAGTACTTTCGTTGCAAGTGGTCGTCGCAAGTTTTTCAATATGTAGTAGTGAGTGGTAAAATACTACACATCTACCCGTTGATGCGAGAAAAATTCCGTTTTTCAACAACAGGGGTTATCCCCAATGATAAGTCCCAATTAGAGCTCTCATCGTTTCGAATAGGGAACCGATTCAGATTCTAGCCCGACAACCATTTTTTATTTTGGGTTTACCGATTGTGGCCTAGTCCACTGATGAAGGTTTCTAAGATAAATAATGAAGTGAAACCAATCTAATATGCATGCATCCGAACGAAACTAAGGTGACCAAAAAGAGAACATAGAACCAACCATGTTCTTGTCAAGGGAACGCGAAGTAGTTCAAAAAAATTAAAGACATAAATATGAATAAATAATTGCAAACACAGAATGATCTATCATTTAAAAAATCATTTATGGTTATATGCCCACGAATTTAGACAAATATTCTCCGAAGAATAGAAATAAGAATGCAACCATCATACGTAATAGTAGCTTACAATATAAAGTACATCCTTATACAACCTGAGTGCTGACCCAAAATGGAAAGGAATAGTCCACAAGACATCCAACATGAGAATGAGAGCTCTTCAAAAAATAACTTGGCCAAACATGATTCTCCTCATTAACAATTTAGGTAATAGTACATGAAATCTCCAAGAGCCAAAATTCCCTTTTCTTGGATGCAATCCCCATATTTATTGATATTCAACTTGACTCTTGGCCTTCCACCTTCCCCCTATGTCCTTTCATTTACAATTTTTTTTTCTTATCCCCTTCGTAATGATGAGAGAATAAAAATAATATAAATGTTCATGATTTAATGTATGATATGCAGTTGCATTTCAAATTTGTCTTTTAGTGCTGGTGGGCCATCACAGATTTTGGCCATAGTGCACCTCACCCACTGTGAAGACAGGTTTGGACATTGGAAACTCTTCATTCTCCAGATTTTATATTTGATCATCATAGGGTTCAGACTTCTTCTTCAGTCATATGAATTTGATTCCATTTCGTTGTTCTTATGTTGTTGCGTCAATTGTTGTTGTTGTTGTTTTTGCTCTATCATTCTTGGCTATAGATCACATTTGCTAGGGTATTGCTGCATACTAGAAGATTGTTTTGATGTGTGGAAGTTGAACCTTCATGGTTTTCTTCCTTCATACACTGTCTATACGAGTTGTTGAGTATGACCTTCCTTTAGCATGGGTACCTGGAACCATTTAACATGCAGTGGATGAGTGACCACAAAATAACCTTGAAATAAACTATCAACACCATGCATTTCAAACCATAGAACTTTAAAAATCAACTAAGTGGAAGTACATATATGCTTCCTTGATTTCAGTTCCTGGTTCCTCTACTCTTCATCGAGGTATTATGTTCCCTGCGGCTATTTGTAACATCCCCGACCCTCCAGAGACCGTGTAATGCTACCATGCAAAATATACACTTATATGATATATATGCATTTTAATGAATTTAAAACACTTAATCACGATAACACATAATTACTGCTACCAGTTTAGGTTCCAACCAAGATTAACAGTAAATCCACATGCAATGGAATACATGATAACATTCAAGCATAAAAAAACATGCATAAAATACATAATTAAGCACATCAATGATACTTATCTTTTAGCTAGAGTAAATCCACCAACTACGTACAGACCTTCCACGAACCTCCCAGACTTAGACTGCGCTGCTCATCACTCTCAGCAGTAGGTCACCCCTTAGCTGGGACTAAACTCCACCGGGCAAGGGAATTCTAGGCTTCGTAAGGACAATAAGGAAGTTTCACAAAGCAACAGGAAGGATTTTTATCCCAGGAGCCACTTACGCCCACAACCCATAGACCCTCATTCCCCACATGCCTGCTCCACCCCAGGAGGATACACCTTCACTAATACAGTTCCATCGACTAGTACCCCTCCTTTACCTTGGGCTTCAGCAACAGGCTGGACCAGAAGTATCAAAGTACTGTAGCTGTTATGGGACTCCCTTCCAGGAGAACTCACTTTCCAGCAAACTCTCTCACCTGGGAGAGATGCTCACAGGTCTAACAACCTGCCTCTTCAACCAATCTTCGACTCAGCTATAGTCGAGTACGGGTGACAAAAACAACAAAAACCACAGGGAAAAATGGGTATGGACACCCAAAAAGACAACAACCTAATGCTAAGTCACAACATGGCTCAGGAAACTACAATTGCATCGGGCTTCATAGGAAACATGGATTAGTCCCTCAGTTTTCACTGGTTTCAGGGTGACTAACCTCGCGAGAGTGCAGACGCAAAGGTGAAGGATCTCAAATCTCGTCTAGACACAAGGATGGGAGTCACACAGAACGGGAAGTGAACCCCCAACATTATTTGACTCACGAGTTACTAGTTCCAGAGATATGTGATGGATGCCCCCAGTTCACGGTTAGACAGTGGATGGAGAATGGAAAGTGAACCCCCCAACACGAGCTGACACTTCAACTTTAAATTCATGTGCCCAGGTCGACACTTGTCTTCCTAGAGTCTAGATCAGGGACATTACAGTGGTCCTCCCCATAAATCATGCAAGGTCTTCTTCTCTTTTTTTCCTCCCTCCTAAGTGTTTTGGGTGGGTGTAGTCCCTTTCTCAGTGTTGGAATTTTTCTTCTTATTCCTTTTCTTCTTTCCTCCAGGGTGTTAAGGATTCTTCAGCTTCATGGACTGCACCATATTGACCTTAGAGGTCTGAGTAGGGATCATGGCAGTTTGAACACTAGAACTAGTAGACGACGTGTGTAATGAGATAGACATGTGACTCATCTGATCAACTAATTGGTTCACATAGATATGGGAAACAAAACCAACCACACCATCGACATGGGGTCCTAGGTTTGGCTTCTTCAGATCTATTGATGGCCTAGGAGCCTAGGGGAGTTGATGAAGAATGAGTTTTTACCATGGAAAGTTTCTTTTGATAACTTTTTGGGAAATAAAAAAATATTTTTTCACTTCAAGACCAAATAAGTGGTTTCCTTTTCATTATTTGAGCTTATTGTTACTTTATTCCATTTTTAATTAAATTTACCCTGGTATATAGTTTTTCATATGATTGACAAGATTATGAGGAATTGTTTAGGAAGATGGCGACTTCCACTGAACTTGAGGTACGTGTTTTCTGAACCGGCATATAGGGATAGATGTTTCCCTACATTCACTGCCTTTCATTATTAACCATCCATTATGTCATTACACCACCTTAGATTCAATCTCGTTGGTTTGCTACATTGGCCATTCCATTTTACAAGTTGTAACTTGTTCAGTAGTGCCTACCCTTCATGGGAACCCTAGTTAGCACCTATATTTCCATTTGGTTCCCATGATGCAATTTCTCATAGGCCCAAGAGCCCTCTTGTAGCCCCACCATGACTTGATGATTGAGCCTCATTTTTCTCTCTTCATCTATTTTCTGGCCACATCTTGTGGGGGTTGTCGAAAACATTTTCTTATTTCTTAATGGTAGCCTATGCATTTTTTTCTTATGTCATGTCTCCCATTGTTGCGTTGTTGTTTTCCTAGATCTTGTTTATCGCTATTTCCATTGTGTTGACCATTTTCCTCTTTCATTATTTGGCATCCATTTTGCATTCACCTACCCATGGAGAGAACAACTACTAAGAGTGGATCTCACTTGCTAGTACCATTTGTATTCATTTTTATTATGTCAATTCCATGCACTTGGAAAATAGGAGCATGTTGTTAAGCCACTTGTTCTCTCTAGCTGACTATACTTTTATCTCTTTTTTGGACTCATAAAATAACATGAAAAAGACATTACCAAGTACAATTTTTCTTGTTTTCGGACTTGTAAAAGGAAATGAAAAATGGGGGATAGACTTCTTATGGTTTCCCTAGATGCAAACAAATTATTTTCCTTTTAACCACGAAGGGGATTGATCATACCTTTAGACCGATAGTTTTCCTCACATGTCCTGGATGTTGCAGCTCTTGAGATCCATCTCCAAATCCTGCAATTTGATTCCTGCACACAAGGATATAAACAACCACCTATATATTGTCCTTATAGTGTTAAAAAAATCAAATTCACTAGATCTATCTTGATATATTGCTAATAAGATCAAATCCAAAAATTTATGAATTAAACACAAACAATTTGGGGGAAAACCAATGATCTATTAATGAATATAGAAGAAATACATGAAAGTTTCATACCTTTGATGTGGATGCAATTCCCCTTTGGCTCCTTGCTTCTTTCTTTTCCTCAGCTTCTTGATCAAACTAGGCAATCTAATTTATAGATATTTTGAATAGGAAAATCACCTCTACAATTGGATAGCATAACTCTACAAATTATTCTTCCCCCTTTTTCTCAAGTCTTTCCTTTCTTATATAGATCCTTGGAAGAGGCTTGGGAGAGATTATATATATTCAAAAACCCAATAGAAGCTTGAATGATGTGAGTTCCTGGTCTCATGCCACAAATATACAACTCACCCATCACTTAGCTCTTCTTAACTCATTGAATCTAGAAGGTTACACATATAATTGCTTGTTTCACTACAAATGACATGCGATGATCATTGCAAGTTGTCTCGTATGAGTCCCGCGATAACCCTAAAAAAGGTCCTTAATATCAAGAAAGACATGTTATTTGGATTTCATCTTTTGTTGGATTCTCTTCTGGCCTATAGGGTGGAAATTAGGTCCATAACAGATGCCCCCTAATGTGTGAGGTTAGGAAATGAATGGATTGTCAAAACACATTACAATAAAATAATGTCCATGTGAGGTAGCGTGAGAAGAGAGAAAAGGAGGTCTAGATGTCAAAGAGTGCTTGTAATCAAACACCAAGTATGAATACATAGACACACCATCCCCTAGGTAGACAAACTCATACTCTAAAGATCATGGCCACCAAACAATACACTATGGATCCATGACATGAAATGCAAGACCATGGACATGAAAGAATACATGGTGGATCTATGTCATCAATGAGAGCATATCCACGAGACAATAAAATGTGGATCTATGTCATGTATACAATCATAGGTACTAGAAAATACAATGTGGATCTATGACACAACATATATACATCAGGAAGACAATGAGCACTGAGGGAAGTTCCCTCGATGTCTTCAAAGCACTCATAGATAAGTGATATACTCCATTGCAACTTGGGAGGGGATGTTGTAAAGGAATTATGTGTCCTTGAACCCAATGTATTCATCCCAATCCCCAATGGTACAAATATACATCATGCGAATATATGAGTTGATGTCAAGCATGGTAGAAACCATTTGATTACTGGTCATTGATTTATACCATTAACAGATGTGAGGGGACCCACAAATGAGGAAGATGGACCCCAAGGTACCTAGTACAATTTAGCGAGTGTGAATATAGGATATGATGTCGAGCACTCATAGAATCAATCAATCATGATTCAATGACTTAGACCCACTGATGATCACAAGGAGGAATTCCACTGATGATAGCAAGCTCCAAGGTACTAGCTAGTTTCTAGATCCCTTTCCTAGATAGTGTGTTGAAGTTGATATGAAGAGATTTGTTGAAGGAGGGACCTAATTTATCCCCCATCAATTGACACGAAAAATACATTGATAGATGATGTGAAGAGAGAGGATCAGAATGTACCAATGAAAAAGGGATGATCGACTAAAAAACTCAACAAAACAACTAGAGGAATTGAAGCACTCTCCATGATGACTGGAAGAGTAACCAGCTGGAGGAGTATCTATGACTCATATTGCTTCCAAAAAGTCACCATTATGTCATGCTATATGTACCATTATGGTAGGAGGAATTGAAGCACTCTCCATGATGTTTGGAAGAGTAACCAGCTGGAGGAGTATCTATGACTCATATTACCAGGAGAAATCCTAGGAAAGATAAAACCCAACTGTATGATGAGGACTCAAACAGTTAGAAAATGCCCCCAGTCCTAAATTGAAACTCATCATGTTGACTCTCATTAGTTCCACATTAGGACAAGATGATCTATGCATCACCTCATCCTTTGGATTATCGATTGAAGCCATGAATTCTAGAATGGCCTCATATGAAGGCAACTCAATATCTAGGAAATCATGTGAACATGGATATTTAACAACCCATTCAGGTGGAGTAGGTTTATCACACTCCATATAATGATGGCATTGTTGACCAACATTAGTGAATGTTGATAGGATTGTTAGATAGATAATCTCATCTCTGGTGAGTAGCATGGATTCTCCATATGAGTCAATATCCTTGGGATGAGTTACCACCCAAGGATCAACAGATCTAAGGGATCCAATGGTAGATGAGGAGATCATGTTGATAGGAGAAATTTTCATAGTAGGAGATGGTGGGGTAAGTAGAAATATACCCATAAGTGAAGGATATTTAAGCATCCCCACACCAAAATGCATATAATACTACTGAGTATCACCTACAAAGGGTACATTTGACCCAAAATTGGATCCAAGGTATGGGGTGTAGAACACAAATTGATTGATCATCACTATTTTCCCTTGATGAGGGAAGCATAAGACCCTAAATATTGACAAGACAATTGCAATCATATTTTATAACCAAGTATTCCCAAGTAACAAATTGTACTCAAGAGGTGCATCGACAACCTCCATGGAAACATAGACAATCTCACCACCTAACTCGATGGTTAAGGCGGTGATTATTTCATGAGGCTGGAATATGTGACCATCAAATGATTTCAATAGTGTTGCAAATGTGTCTAGTTTAGGAGAGAAAATGGCTTTCCAAAATTAATAAATAGACATGATGGAAGTTGAGACTCCCTCATTAACCACAGTTAGGAATATTTTTTTTCCCATAATGTGCACTTTGATCTGGAAAGAAACTCAATGGGAAATCCTATGAGTAACCTAATCGGAATAAAAGGTCATCAAACTTGACTTCTAGGGATCAATCCCATCTATAGCTGACAACAAGTATTTTCACTGCACTAAGAATCTTAGGAGAACTTCGAGGGAATAGATGGCACAAGGTGCCTGGGCCAAGTCTTCCACATTGTTGTAGTTGTGGGAAGCCATTTTTTTAGATTGTGTATCGTTCTTCAAAGAATGACCCTCAGGGGGTGAAGCAGTGTGTCAAATGGTGGCTTCTCGATTTGAAGAGGGCCACCATGATAGGAAGAAGATGTTGGTTCATGCACAATAGGAATAGGATTATATGTGTCATAGTTCTTGGATTGCATTTGAAAATTAAATATGTGGTCACAGATGAAAATAGAAGAATTCAAGGAAGACCCCTCATGGTGATGGGTACCTACGATGACTACTTATGGAGGGTCAGTATTTGTGGCAACCATATGTTGAGGTTGAGGGGGGAAATGATGAGTTAAGACAACATGATACCGGGGGCCCTTTTGTTGTGCCAAAAATCTATGGACCTCATCCTTTTGAGGACACTAATGAGTAAAGTGGTCCTCCCCACAAATTGTGTAGGGGATCTGAATCTTATTTTTCTCTATTGTGCCTCCCTTCTGAGTGTTTTGGGTGGGCAAAATCCCTTTCTTAGTATTGGAAATTGTCTTCTTATTCTTTTTCTTCTTTCCTCTAGGATTTTTAGGATTCTTCGATTGCTTGGATTGCAGCGAATTCACCTCATAGTTTTGAGTAGGAACTATGGTAGTTTGAGCACTAGAAATAGTAGTTGAAGGGTGTGGAAAGATAAACATGTGACCCATATGATCATCTAACTTGTTCAATGAGGCATGGGAAACATAACCAACCACACCATAGGCATGGGGTCCTAATTTTGGCTTCTTYAGATTTGTCGATGACCTAGGAGCATGGGGGATAATTTCATACAAAGTACTCGACCGAGAGTAAATCAATTCTAAGTGTTGGTCATGCATAATGGCTTTCTCCTCGGTAGTTTTACCAACCATAGTTACATCCCTAGAAATGGTTGGAAGGAGAGATTTGGTGAACCACTCCATCAAGAGATTTTCCAAGATCTAGGTCTTGATCATCCTATGCCTTCATCACCACTCATGAAAGTGACCAGAAATTTGAGTGATAGTATCATGATGCAATGAAGTCAAGAGATTTGTTCCTATCACATAGATAATGGGTAATTGGTAATGTGTAAGGAACACCATTTCCAAGTCATTGAAGATTTAAAAGAAACTACCTTGTAATTAAATGTACCATTTAGTGGCACCTTCAGTTAGGGATCACTGGAAAAGACACAGATTCACACTATCATCCATCAAGGAATTGGATTAGCACCATAACAAATACATCATGATGTGTGTGGATGGGTCTTCTCTCGACTTTCCGTTGAATTTTGGTATGTCTGAAGGTATTGTTCCAGGCATAGTCGACCATGAAGGGTTATGGGAAATAGGGTCATTTGTCAATCATGCTAGATCAATTAAGTCTAACATTGTGAGGAAAGTCAATGATGTGTGATAAAATTTATACTAGGAGGGAGATGTGGTCTATGTTATCCCAGATGGACCTTGTGGCCCCCCTATGTTCATATTACCATAAGGCTATTGAAGTGTTCCTGAAGAGTGAGTGCTCCTATATATGGTGTCACTTTTAGGAGCATGATTTCTCCCTGGACTGGACATTCCCTCGAGGGGATTTCCCCCAAGGATAGGTATGAACCCTCTAGGAAACAAATTCCCAATGCTAGTCCTAGGGAAGAATCCCCCATAACCATATTTGTGAATAAAGAGAAATCCTGCCCAATTTGAAAATTTACCCTCTAGAGGTGTGCCCCCGGGGAAAGGTGGGCTAACCCATGGGAAGTTAAAACCTCTTGTCATACTACTATCCCCAACCTAAGTAGGGAGAGCCCCAAAACCACTAGGAAATATCCACCTGAAAGGCACACCCGCACCTGATGATGTTGGACTGCTCATATGAATGGCAAAGGTTGAAGGAGTTCCACTTCCCATGTTGAAACCAAGGCTTAGCCCCCCACCTGAAAAGGATCCAGACATTTGGGATGGAAGGGGCATGCATATTAACATTGAGTATACTCACAGATGGAAATGAAGACACAGTCAAGGTCTGCCCAAATCAAGGGAACTTTAGAAAAAGGCATGAATGGTGTAGGTTCATTGGCGATAAGACAATGAAATGTGGAATTCATTGGGATTACTTCATTCCCACTTGATCATGGGATGGATGGATAAAATACACTAGATGAAACTTGGTCCCGACATGGTTTAAGTATTATTGAACAAAGAAAAAGGCTCATTAAAAATCTCCCCTACCTGGACATGTAGAGGTGCTTCAGAATTAGTTAAAGGAGGGTTAAAGTTTGTTGGATGACCTTCATTGACTACTTCCACTTCAACCAAACTAGTATCCTCAAACCAAGAATAAWACCCTTCAAATTCTTGGTTACCTACTTCACACCGCTTGCGAGGTGGTTGTACCTACGTGATGGGTTCTAGTCCTCACAATTGATGATATTGGTGCACTAATTCATCCACATTGAAAATAATAGGGGTAAATCAATAAAAATTCAAACTATGGTCGATCTGGAGTCAAAATCAAAGAGCACACCCCTATGAAATATAAGATAATGATAAGAAAACAAATGGCTCAAGGGGACTTCTAAAAACCAACCCTCTAGGGGAAATGAAGTCCCCACAAGATTGGATAGCAAAGGTATGAGGAGCAGTTAAGATGATCTATGGGAAACAACCTTAATCAATGCAATCACCCTTTATTAATGTGGTTACCCTATGGGGGAACTAATATTATGAATGAACTTCTACCACAAGGACTACCAAAATGTCCCACCTGCAATCACCTTTGTTGCCTACCTAGGAAGGGTCACTAAGGCTACCAACTTACAATCAATAATAGGGCGAACAGTCCTAGGTTCGACCACACATAAGGGAAGGGTAGATAATCCTGAAGCTCTGAAGGTGTTACCTCACACAGAGGCGTGGCACCAACGAAACCCCAGTAAACATAGAAATCAAAGCGATATCACAAACACCAAAACAATCAGAGAGGGGTAATCTCCCTACTTGCGTCGATGCAACCTCATTCTTAAATATTGTGTTAGAGGAGGCTCCCTACACACTGTTTGCAAGAATGGATTTATCACTCATTAATGACTCATAATTTTCATTTCCATGGCCTTGTATAGATTACTCCCCAATCCTATTCCAAGGCCCAAAGATTATCCAATGTTGGTTCACTAAAAAATAAAAATGTCTAATTGATTTTAGATTACACAATTTCCTTTTATGGTTGTTATTTATGTCAACGTGAGATGAATGAAAGTCTTCAATGTATTCTATCTACGAGAGGGAAGAGATGACTTTTTCTTTGTAATTTTGAAATGAAACCTTACACACCATACAACCATACAAACATTTCATATCTAGAATTCTTCTAAGAACTCAATCCAAACCATTCGACAATGCAAACTCTTGTTCTAATGCTTCAAAATCTCACAAGCATGCAAATTTATTTTATTTTTGTAATTTTTCCAAGTGTAATGAAAAAATATTTCAGATCTATGCAAGAACACAAAATGAAAATTCAAAACCAACAAATTCAAAAAACATAGGTTATAGGAAATTGGTAGTGATGCTAGATAATCCCACCCCAATGTCTCTACTAATCTCTCACCCAAAAAATCACCCAAAAAGGATAGATCTAGCAGTGGATAATAATCACAAAAGGACACTATAAAAGAAATCACATCAAACACTACTAGATTTGTTCAAATCTATTGGGTTCACTTCCCAAATTAATAGGATCACTAGATAGTAAACAAGCCTAACCAAGCAATCCAAGAACAAACCACACAATCACACTCCAAACAAAAAATGAATTCAAATTATGTGAAAGTAAGACTCAAACATAGGTAAGACACTTACAGAACAAATCAATAGAGACCTCAAGGACTAGAAAGACTAGATCTAGTCTCACAAGTCTATAAGCCTACAACTTTCCCCAATTTGAAGGGGTCATCGTGAGACACAGGCGTGAAAACAAGTGATGATCATTATTTGCCCCTTATACTGCAACATGCGAAGCCTGCATAAACATTTCATTTTTGGAAAGGATGGATCTGTCTCAGATCTATCATATATGTCTCAACTCTATCAAATTTGTGAGATAAGACCTTTGGAAAAGTATATGGAAGGAAAATTAAATGACAAACAAAAAATAGAGGGAAATTTGGCAAGGGATTCCAAATAAGAATCAAATATTCTTCCCTAACATAGTCACTAGTTATTTTATTGGAGAAATATTACCAGTATGGTAAGTAGATCTCCCTAGTATTGTCCAACTGATCCTAGGAAAACAGTGGGGCTAGAATTCTATGTGTTTCCTAGACTCAAGAAAATGGATTCACAATTAACTTGAATGGTAGAGATAATATACCTTTCACTGTAGTTTTAGCTTCATATATCTCACCTGATGTAGATATGAAGTCCCAATTCCAATCTCTGCAATCTTATTCCTACACACAAAATACAAACAATGCCTTTCTACCTCTTTACTTAGTGTTAGAATCCTAGATTCAACTTGGATATACTCTGATCTATAATGGAATAAACCAGATCTACACATTTGCACATCAATTACAAAACTTTTGTAGGGGGAAAACCAATGATCTATTAATGAATATAGAATAAATAAATCAAAGTTTCATACCTTGTGTTGGCCCTCGACCAAGTTTTGAGGAATACTTGGTCATAGTTGACCATTTGGTACTTCGACTGCCCGTCGAAAATGGAGCGCATGGTGAAGTGGATATCACGGGATCTCGCCACCTTTTGTGGAACCTTTTTTTTTGGGGGGAATATTGTATCGGGAAAGGGATGTCGGCCCTTGTTTAGGCCTTTTTCTATGTATAAATAGAGGTCTAGGCCATGTAAGAAAAAAAGGCCCTGTCTAGTCGATGGCTTAGTGCATAAGTTGGATCTATGTGATCAGAAGTCTGTGTGACTGTAAGAGCTCTGTGCATGCTGTAATAAGTGTTGAGTGCATAGAATGTGAGAAGGATTAGTGCTTGGATCTACCCAGGGAAAGAGGATCTAGCGAGCTACGCAGATCTCTTGTCCTATGAGGGGTAGGATCTTGAAGGCTTAGTGCTAGTAGCGGGATCTGTGTGATCAAGTATCGTAAGGCTCTGTGCATTTTGTGTAAGACTTGCAGAGTTGAGTGCAAGTCTCTGTGGGAGACTGTAGAAGGCTTTGTGCTGAGTGCAAGCAAGAGGGATCTAGCAAGTTGCACAGATATTTTGTCCCATGCGATGTAAGGGTCATTGAAGCTCCGTGTTGTAACTGCTTGACCAAGATAATATAAAGAAGACTTTGTGGACGTAGCCCCAGGGTGGAGATGAACCATGGTAACTCTGTGTATTGTGCTAATGTGTTTGTCTCTCTCTTGCTAAGTGATCTAATATGGTTAGATAGATCTATTGATGCTTTGTGCTTATGAGATATGAATGCATGCTAAATATGATACATAAGATGCTAAGTTCTTTCTGCGAAGTGTATTAATGAATGTATGTTAGGAAATAGTTGACGCTAAGTGCATTGTAAGCAAGATAATCACAAATCTGTGTCCCAGCTAAGGTTGCAGACACCTACGTCCCACAACCACCCCTGCCTCTACCTAGGGTGAGACTTCATCTGCTTCGCAGGTGTTGCCGAAAGGGAATGTAGTTAGGGCTTTGTTGGTGCGCTCTTAAGCGTTGAACCCTAGGTCTGCCCCTATGCCAACAAATGGTTCTGTTGTCGGGACCTGGAACTGTAATTGCTGGGAACTAAAGAAGAAGAATCTTTGTGCGAAATAAGCTCTGTGCGTAGATCTGTTGCCTTAGTGCGCAGTGTTCTGTTTGACCTGTGAAGCTTTGTACCAAGAAAGAAAGGTCAGATCTGAAGAAGAGAGGKCAAATATGAAGAAAAAGAAGTCAGATCTGCGAAGAAAGAGGTCATATCTGCAAGAAAAAGGTAAGAATAGTTAAAAKTCTTAGATCTGGAAGCTTTGTGCTCTGTAGAAGTAAGATAAGTGAAATTTTTTGTTTCTAAAGCATGGATCTAGGTATGTTTGATAGATTCTATCATAGCTTCAAAACTAGGGCATTAATAGATGAAAGAGAGTTTGATATGAATAGATCTGATAAGTATAGTGATAGATATGTTATACCTATGCATAGAAAGAATTTTGGAACTAACCAATGGATGCAGGATCCTAGAAAGAAAGTTTTGCAGGCTAACCGTTATGATCCTAGCACACAGTACATGAAAAGTTGGGGATCATTGAAGAGAAAGAGAGGATTAAATCTTTATTACAATTGCAGAAGGCCCGGACATCTTGCTAAGGAATGCCCTGGGCGAAGACCCAGTTGTCTTTGTTGTAAGGCTATGGACCATGAAGTACTGTATTGCCCTAGAATGATTGCTAGACTTTAAAACCTGAATATAGAGAAAGCAGGAGATCCAGAGACTCAAATTATAGAGGAACCCCAGAGAAAATAAGAGAAAGTATTGATGAAAATTCAAGAAACCCTTAATGATCACATAGACCTCAGCTTATTAGAAATCTTCAAGAAGAAAGAACAGATCGAAGTGAGAATAGGACACTTCGACATTGACTGTTTTTTGGATGAAGAAACACATGTGAACATTATGACAGAAGGAACCTAGAAAGATATAGGAAGACTTGACATGACCCCTTCATTAGGAGGAATAGGGTTATTCATAGGAAAGCTGGTAAACCAATGTGGAAAGCTCACTCAGATATCTATGAATGCTCATGGAGCTTCGACAGAAGAATATTTTGAGATTGTCAAGTTCGTGGAGGACAACGCCCCGTTTAATATGTTACTTGGTAAACCTTGGATTGAGAAAGATCAAGCCAGAAAACAGGAAGTAGAAAAGGACCTAGAACAACAGAGACAAGAGTTAAGAGACTTCATGAATAGAAGGATCACACAGTTGATTGAAGAACGGGAGAACAGATCAAGGGTTCTTGACCCCAGGAACTTGGATGACAAAGTTGACAGAACGCTAGAAGAACCCCAGAGGACCAAAAAATATGTTGAACAAGTAATACCCGTGGATTTGAAGAAAGAATCTCAACACTGCAAAGTTACCATGCCAAGAGAAGAAAAGAATCAGAATGAAAAAAGGATGACCAAGACGAAGCTCACTGGGAAAAAGGCTAGAAAACTCATGAAGAAGAAAATGAAGTTGGAGAAATTACAGAACATTCCAGAAGAAACCCCGCAGAAGGAAAACATGTCGAATTTGAGCTTCACCGGGATAGAAGAACAACGACATATGGCACTTCGCCATGTCAAAGTAATATAGCCATTAGATGACGATATACCCATTTCGCTGATGGCATGAACGTCTCAAAATAAAGTTATGACCTGTTACCTGACCGTTAGACTACGCCATAACGAACATATCAAGAGTTAATGGACCCTCCTATCCATTGCAAGCAATCCATTACAGCTTTACTTACTTATTCTGTCGTGCCATGCCTGGAAGACACTTTTTCCAATTGATAACTTGAGCTCACAGAATACCTACATTGTGGAATAGTGACTACCTTGCCTTGCTCTCTACTCGATTACGGTACCTTCATCCCATTGACAACCTGAGAAAGTGATCATGAGCTTACATGTTTGACGAGCTTAGAAAAATAGAAGAATCGGTGAGAGAAGTACTCTCTAGCTTAAGAAAAAAAAGAGTTATGTCGGAAAGAGGAATGTCCATTGGAGTCCAAGCCTTGTCGTCAAGAGGAGTAGCAACTTCTCCATCCACTTCTCAAGCTGGACCATCCCAACAGATCGCCGAGAAACGTACTAAACATAGAGATGACATTGCGAATGCCAAACTGATCCCAAGCATCTTCCCCTCTTACATACCTCCTCTGAAAGGTGAAATCAACCGTGAAAGTGTGCCCTGAGATTACAACTATCCTATGATCACTTCATACCTACTAAAGGGAGTGCGCACAGTTCGCACTGAGCAGACCAAGCTCACAGCATTGAAGTTTTGCGACTTCAACCTTGGTGACCAGAAAGCCTACAGTATGCTTGCATGGCACAAGTATCTGACGATGACAAAGGGGGAGAATTCCAAGATCGTCCCTCAACAATGGACGATGAACCTCGCACAATCCACCTTACTTAAAGTAATGAAGATTCCACACTTTGGCAGGCACCAGGAGGTGAACGCTTGCGTAGCATGCTACTAGTGAGATACCATGGAGGATATATCTAGTTGAACCGACGTATAATGATTGATCCAATGATGATCAATCAGATCACCAGGCTGAGCATGTAGGGTCCTGACCCGCAAGACTATTACCCTGGAAAGACCACAGATTGCGCTCTTTCACAGAAGATTAAAGAGGCCTATGGAAATGTTGAAAAAGGAGTGCAAGGTTACAAGGTAACCTCTATTGACAGTGGCGCAGTGCACCTCACTTGTCATATGATCGTAGGAAAGTTAGTCCACAATAACAGACCGACGCAAGTATCTGGGTTTGTAGTTGAGCTTGCAGGAAAATGCGTATAAGGATTCCAAATGAACTGGTCGAAGTACTTAGCGGATCAACTCGAATTGGATTGCAGAGAAGCGCAAGACCAAGGATATGAGTTCCACTTCAGCTAGCTTCTCATCTTGATCACCTTCATAGCATGGGAGATGTCGGAGGATGTCATTTTTCCTAAAACCCTACCGTTTAAACCATTGGCTGTGAAGTTCAGTACATTATGGTACATGATAGATATGAACAGGCAATGGCAGTCGAATACCCTCTTTCACATATACTACATCTAGTTGAAGACCGCGATACAAGCCACACCTCGCATTACTCCAAACACACTCCACATATTTAGACCCTTAATGAAGTTCAGTGTGGATCGCCAATTCATATACCTAACTCCACACACTGATGAGCACCAGGAATAGCTGTAGTCCTATTATAAACTAATAGAAGAAGACCTTGAAGAGATCACCAAGGAATGGTTGGCGGACCTCCTCGTTGCAACAGATCCAGTGGATATTTCAGATATCAGCAACCCAAAAGCTGTGCAGGACACACCTGGGCCTAGTAAGATACATAAGACAAAGAAGACAAAGGAGACGAAGAAAAATGAAGAGGTTCAAGATGTGGATAGCCAACATAAATTGGAGTCACAGCTCCAGGAGGCTAAGTACCAAGCTGAGAAGTTACAGGTACAACTAAAGGCCCTATCAAACCTAGAGAAAATGAAGAGGTCCCATGAACAACGTGTCGTGTATCAATAGATTCATATGATCCAGAGCAATGTCATGGAAGTGACGCAACAACTTCAACCTTTGTAGGATAGGGCATGTCAACTATTCTTAGAGATTGAGAGCCAAGGGACAGACTTGGAACAGGTCGTGAACATAGCAGAGAAATGCTTAGAAGGACCAGTTAGTAATGCACTCATTCAGGAGTTTTTCGAGCAAGAAGCAATAGAAAAGCAATAGGCCGAAGTCGCTCAAGCGAAGCTCGAGGACTTCAAGGAAAAGTTACCCAAAGAAGAGTGACTTAAGATGAGTCACATGTGAGTGTTGGGGGCCTATTGGCCCTTGACCAAGTTTTGAGGAATACTTGGTCATAGTTGACTGTTTGGTATTTCGACTGCCTGTCAAAGATGGAGCGCATGGCGAAGCAGAGATCACGGGATCTCGCCACCTTTTTGGGTTTTTTGGGAATATTGTTACGGGAAAGGGATGTCGGCCCTTGTTTAGGCCTTTTTCTATGTATAAATAGAGGTCTAGGCCATGTAAGAAAAAAAGGCCCTGCCTAATCGATGGCTTAGTGCATAAGTTGGATCTATGTGATCAGAAGTCAGTGTGACTGTAAGAGATATGTGCATGTTATAATAAGTGCTGAGTGCATAGAGTGTGAGAAGGCTTAGTGCTTGGATATACCCGGGGAAAGAGGATCTAGCGAGATGCACAGATCTCTTGTCCTATGCGGGGTAGGATCTTGAAGGCTTAGTGCTAGTAGCGGGATCTGTGTGATCAAGTATCGTAAGGCTCTGTGAATTTTGTGTAAGACTTGCGGAGCTGAGTGCAAGYCTCTGTGAGAGACTATAGAAGGCTTTGTTCTGAGTGCAAGCAAGAGGGATCTAGTGAGCTGCACRGATATTCTGTCCCATGCTAAGTAAGGGTCATTGAAGCTCCATGTTGTAACTGCTTGACCAAGATAATATAAAGAAKACTTTGTGGATGTAGCCCCAGGGTGGGGGTGAACCACAGTAACTCTGTGTATTGTGTTGATGTGTTTGTCTCTCTCTTGCTAAGTGCTCTGATATGTTTAGATAGATATATTGATGCTTGGTGCTTATGAGATATGAATGCATGCTAAATATGATACATAAGGTGCTAAGTGCTTTCTGCGAAGTGTATTAATGAATGTATGTTAGGAAATAACTGACGCTAAGTGCACTCTAAGAAAGATAATCATAGATCTGTGTCCCAGCTAAGGTTGCAGACACCTGAGTTTTGCAACCACCCCTGCCTCTACCTCAGGTGAGACTTCATCTACTTCACAGGTGTTTCTGAAAGGGCCGGTAGTTAGGGATTTGTTGGTGCTCTCTTTAGCGTTGAACCCTAGGTCTGCCCCTATACCAACACCTTGGATGTTGATGTGGTTCTTGTTTGGCTCCTTACTCCTTTCTTCTCCTCAACTTCTTAATCAAACTAGGAAATCTGATTTCTAGTTGTTGTGAATAGGAAAAGAACCTCTGCAATTGGACTACATAACTTTGCAAATGATTCTTCCTTTTCTTTCTCAAGGCTTTACGTTCTTATATAGATCCTTGTAAGAGGCTTGGGAGAGATTCTAGATATTCTAGAACCTAGTAGAAACTCAAATTATGTGAGTTCCTAGGCTCTTTCCACATAGATACAACTCACCCATTGCTTAGATATTCGTAACTCATCAAATATAGAAGGTTACACAGATCATCACTTATTTCACTATAGATGACATGTGATGATCATCATGTATTGTCTCCTATGATTCTTGTGACAACACTAAAAAAGGTCATAAATCTTAAGCAAGAAATGTTCTTTGGCTTTCATCTTCTGCTAGATTCCATTCTAGCTTATAGGGTGGAAATTAAGGCTATAATAGATTCCCCCTAATGTTTGAGGTCGGGAAAGGAATGGATGGACGAAGCACATTACAATAAAATAGTGTCCATGTGAGGCAGGGTTAGGAGAGAGAAAAGGAGCTCCATAGGTCAAAGAGTGTCCGCAATCGAACACCAAGGATGAATGTAGATATAGACCATGTCCTTGGTAGATATACTCAGACACTCAATAACATGGCCTCCAAACAATACATTGTGGATCCATGACATGAAATGCAATATCATGGCCACATAAGAATACACAATGAATCCATGTCATCAATGAGATCATAGCCACAATAAAATAGAATGTGGATCTATTTCATGTACATAATCATAGCCACCAAAAAATACAATGTGGATCTATGACACAACATATATACATCAGAAAGACAATGGGAATTGAGGGAAGTTCCCTCAAAGTCTTCAAAGTACTCATAGATAAGTGATATACTCCATCACAATTTGGGAGGGGATGCTATAAAGGAATGATGTGTCCTCGAACCCAAGGTCTTCATCTCAAAACATGATGGTAGGAATCTACATCATGCGAATAGATGAGCTGACATTGAGCATGGTAGAAACCACTTGATTACCAGTCATTGATATATACCATTAACAGATGTGAGGGGACCCACCGACAAGGAATATGGACCCCAAGGTACCTATTATAATCTAGTGAGGGTGAATAGAGGATATGATGCCAAAAAATCATAGAATCAATTGATCAAGAGTCAATTATGCAGACCCATTGTCGATCATGAGGAGGCCTACCACTAATGATTGCAAGCTCCAAGCTACTAGTTGGTTTCTAGATCCCTTTCCTAGATAATGTGTTGAAGTTGATAGGAAGAGATTCATCAAAGGAGGGCCTTGATGTATCCCCCATCAATCGACATGAAACATACACCAAGAGACAATGTGAACAAAGAGTATCAAAAAGTACAAATAACATAGGGATGGCTGACTCATGATTAAAAATCCCTTGAACATATAACACGACAAAATGGTGACTTGGCAGAAAGACACAAGAGATGGACGAATATATTGCAACAACACAAGAGGCATTGAAGCACTCTCCATGATTACTAGAAGAGTAATCGGCCAAAGGAGTATGTCTAAATCATATTACTAGGATGGATCCTAGCCAAGCTAAAACCCAATTATATGATGAGGACTCAAATAGGTGCCATGTTTAAGGGAAACTCGACTAACACTACCATTTTGAGAATAAACCAGTGGTGAAAAACCCTCACTCTTTTTTTTGTGTGTTTTTTATCTCCTTCATGTTTAATGAGCATGAAAGAAGGATGCAAGTATGCTCAGTATGTACCTTTTTCATGTCCTTCTACGAGTCCAAAAAAGACATAAAAGTGTACTCGRTAATGTATTTTTTGCGTTCTTTTACAAGTTCGAAAAAAAGAGATAAACGTATACTCAGCTAGAGAAAACGAGTGGCTTAACAACATGCTCCTATGTTCCAAGTKCATGGAACTGAACTAAGCAATATGAATGCAAATGGTACGGGCAAGTGAGATCCACTCTTAGAATTTTTTCTCTCCATGGGTAGGTGGATGCAAAATGGAGGTCAAATAATGCAAGAGGTAGATGGTCAAGGCTATGAAAATAGCGGTAAGTGGGATATGGAAAAATAGCAGTGCAATAGGGGGAGGAATGACACAAGAAAAAATGCATAGGTGACCATCAAGGAACACGAATTTTTTTTTGGGAACCCCCACGAGATGTGGCTAGAAAATATAAGAGAGGAAAATGAGGCTCAATCATCAAGTCATGGTTAGGCTACAAGAGGGATCCCAATCCTACGGGAAATTGCAGCATGGGAATCAAATGAACATCCATGTGTTAACTAGGGATCCCTTGAAGGGTAGGCACTACTAAACAAGTTACAACATGCAAAACGAAATGGAAAATGCCACAACCTAACGAGATCGAACCTAAGGAATAGTGATGGAAAAATATACAGTTAATAATGAAAAATAATATCATAAGGAAAAACCTATCCATGTATTCCAGTTTAGAGAACACACACCTCAAGTTCAATGGAAGTCTCCATCTTTGCAAAAATGTTCCCATAATCCTATCAACAAATGTAAATTATATTTTGGGGGTCAAAACGCACTATGAAATATCAAAAGAGAAAACATTTTTTGATTTTTTGGATATGATACATGAAAAACAAAATCACTCACACCAAACACCTATGTACAAGGAAGTACATATTTGGATGATTTGTGTAGTGTAGAGCCCATGGCTAGGATCAGACCAAGGATATTTTTCATAATCGTTGAATTCATGAGCCGATCCTGGCATCATATGGAATAACATGTTGGGGCCATGCCAAATAGGAATGAATTTATGTGATCGAATATACTCATTGTGAGTGGTTCCATGAGCTATGGAAGCTCCTTGATGAGACCCATCAATACATGAAGGAGGTACGAAACATGAATCTTCGAAGGAAAGGGAAGTAAAGAATTCAATCACAAGTTTTGAAAAAGAAACTCGAGGTGGAAAAGGATCAAGACTAGGAGGGCTACTGGATGCCCTAGAAAATGCCCCCAGTCCTAAATGGAAACTCATCAATATAGGCCTTTCTTATCCCTAAATCCATCCTTGAGGTCATATATTTAGAACCTTATTTAACATATGCTTATATGTTGTTTCATAGATTTTTTGAATGATATATTGTTGGCATAGGAAACCAATGATAAGGATAAGATCCTTAATGTTTATGATTGGATAATGTTGTGCTAAGACCTAAGAAAATTGAAACACCAATTCTGATTCCAAAAAGACAAAAGGATATAGATCCAATATTCTTATATGCATGTTGGTGTGGGGATGTTGGTGCATAAATCATCGAATCTAGAAGGTTACATAGATCATCGTTTTTTTTCACTATAGATGGCATGCAATGATCATCATGTGTTGTCTCATATGAGTCTTGGGATGACACTAAAAAAGGTACTAAATCTCAAGAAATAAATGTTCTTTGGATTTCATCTTTTGTTTGATTCCCTTCTGGCCTATAGGGTGGAAATTAAGGCTATAACATATACCTTCTAGATTCAATGAGTTACAAAGAGCTTAAAAAAGGTACTAAATCTCAAGAAGAAATGTGCTTTGGCTTTCATCTTCTATTGGAGTCCCTTCTAGTCTATAGGGTGGAAATTAAGGATATAACAGTTGAACACCAAAAGAATTGACATAATGCATTACCAAATTCTCTATGGGATGAAAGAGTGACCCCTAAAGCCTCTTTAGGAACATATCCTTACTTTTTTTTCTACAAAAAAAAAAGCCATCCTTCGTCCAAACATTTTATTTCCATATATTCAATTATCCCATGTTTCATGGGGGTAGATTACAAAGTCATCCAAATAAGGGTGGATACCTTTCTCAAAATAGAAAAAGAAAGGGAGAAGGAAGAGAAGATTTTTTTTTGTGCACCAACAGAAGGTTAAGATATGGCTTGAAAACAAATTTGCAGGAGAAAAGGACTTCCAGGTGGGAGACCTCATTTTAGAGTGGGACAARCCACACAAAGAGAAGGGTAATCATACTAAATTTCAACATTTGTGGCTTAGTCCTTACTTAGTGGTTAAAAAACTTGGCTTAAGTATGTATAGAATACAAAACCTAGATTGAGAAGTAGACCTACTTCATGTCAATGGACAAATTTTGAAGAGATACTTCAGTTATCTACCTCTCATGTAGTTATCTTGTACATAGGTAAATTTCTTTTGTTTTCCTTTAAGTTTTTAATTTGATTTAAATTCTTCATTATTTTCCTTTGTTCTAACCATAACTTAACTTGACTAGTTTGTTTTAAAGAATTTTCCTTTTCAATATTCTTTCAAGAACTAATTAATGATATATTGCAAGTGATCTTATTGTTTTAGGATCCTTGAGAAAAACTAGTCAGAATCATAAAAATCTACTTTGAGCCCAATGGACAATACAATAATTCACAATATCTTTTATCATTACCTCATTCCAGTATTTGAGTTTTCAACTCAGTGGTGGAACAATTCTTAAACAATGTTGGATATGAATATCTCATGTCTAGTTCTAGATAACTTACCATTCATTTCCATGGCTCCATACATGTACTTAACAATGATTGATTTTTTACTCAAAATCTTATGGAGTTCCCAAGATTTTGGATACAAGGAAGATGAAAAAGGCATATCTGAAACATTTCTCAAATAACAAGTATCATCCCAAATGCCTTTAAATATTGATTGAGATTCCCCCATCCACCTCTCTCTCAAAATAAAATCAAAAGGTAAAGTCTTGGGAAATGAATTCCAGAGCATGTGGGACATTTAGGTATCTTCATCGGGCCTATGGATTCTCATTGGTAGTAGAGAAAGGATTGTGATATCGAGATGGCTCCATCGGGGCTATGGACGTTCACTGGAAATAGAGAGACACCAAGAGAAAATAATAAAGTAGCTTGAATATTCAACATATCTTGTTTTTAATGACCCTATGTAACTACATTAGCATCTAAGGGAAAAAAATGAAGTCATGAAAGTGTCAATTTTCTTATCCCATCACCTAAATAAATTATTTACTATTGATTTCATTGTTGTATACCAAATTTAAAGCTCACAAAACAAATACACTTGTTGGAGTAATTAATGGAAATAATTAGAGGAAGCAAAGAAACGAATTCCAAACACAAAAATATTTATGCCCTTCAAATCATATTATGATTAGAATAATATCAAAGCTTACAAGGGATCCCTTAACAGGAAAAAGGCCCATTGAGAAATATTGATAACTACAAACAACACCTACAAACCCTAGCAACTCCTTTGTGCAAATCTTGGCACAATGTCAGGCACACCATGTTTCCCCATGGCATCCCTACAAACCTATTGGTATGTTGCTTCTTGAACATTGGAAGACTCATAATCAATGATGCTACTAATTAGCACCATAAAGTTTGGAAACTTCCTTAGAGACTTTCTCTCCCTGATTGTGCTCCTAGGAGCCTCAACTTGCTCCTGAGAATCCCTAAATCTCAATTCAAGCCAACTGGGTCTTCCGATAGTACTAGAAGGGGATAAGTCCTCGCCACCTAAAGTTTGAATCCTTGAACTGAAAGTGTCTAAACTCTATTCTCCCTTGGATCCTTCTTCTCCTTGTCCTCTGACGCTGACATCGATCCATTCATATATGAATAGATAAGATCCAAGATCCCCTTGGACCTACAAACAAACTTTTCTTGCAACCTGTATAACTTTCCCTATCTCATCCCAATGCACACTCTTTTGTCAGGGATATCTCCCTATGGACGTATGAGTACTTTCCCTTTCTTGAACACGAAGGAAAACCCCCTATTCTCCAAAATTGAGACTGCGAGAAAATTCTTCTTCAGTTTTGGTACTTAAAGCACATCTTGGGCCTCCAACAAATCTCCTAACTCAAGATAAAACAAGATAGTCCCCTCCCACTTCAATGCATACTTTGTATTGTCTCCAAGATCCACATGGGTCCCTTATTCTTTCTCTATCATACCATTGAATAACTCCCATGCTTCTATCATATGATTAGATGCACCACTGTACAAGTACCAAACACTCCTTATGTTGGTGCTAGTAGAGAGGTAGGAGACAAGTGATAATTACTTCTCAAACTTTGTTGCAAAATCATCTAGATATGTCTCTACTGATGTTATTGTCTACATCTCCCCTTTTCTATTCTTCTTCTCCATAAACTATGATCCATAGTTTCCAATCTTTTGGCACACAAAGCACTTCATTTTACTCAAGTCATTCTTCCCCAATTGTGAGGTTACCCCCTCATTGTTACCGTTAGAACATTTTCCTTTTCTCCTATTGGATTGAATGAATAGAGCTAGGTTCTCCTCTCCATATTGTTGTTTTCCAACTTTAGACTCCTCCTATGTCTTGTCATGGAATAAATCATCCCAAATCCTCTACCAATATATAGCATTTTCCTGAGCATAGAATCCTTTTAAAAATGGTTCCCAAGACTTTGGGAAACCATTCAATGCCACATTTGCAAGTTCTACATCATTCATATTCTCCCCAATAGATATAAGTTGATCACGTAATCAAGTGATCCTTATGAAGTAGATGGTAACATTGTCATATCTAGACATCTACATTGATCTGAGTTTATTTCTTAAGATCATTTTCATGTACAAGTCATCGCTCTGGAATAAGCCTACTAGGGCATCAAACATTTCCTTCGCCATCTTATTCTCGAATAAATGAGGAATCAAGTGATCCTTTACTATATCCAATATTTCCCTTTGGGATTTTATCTCCTTCTTCTCGTGATCTATCAATGCTTGTAGATCTATCAGTGAAGGATCTACTTTGTCAACAATCCCCCAAAGATCATATTCCTTCAAAACCAAGGTAACTCTTGCTTTCCAAGATAGGAAGTTCGATGCTCCATCTAATATGTATTTGAATTTAAGACTTGTTGTTTCCATTTCTCATATATGATCAAAATAAATTATCATGTTCTTATTCCTTCAATAACCCACAAGAAATTTACTTTTGAAATTGCCCCTATACATCCTTGTACGCACCAGGTAAGCTTGAGTAGGGCATATGTATGTGCCATGCTTCACTATAAAGAGTGTATACACACTCTACTCTTCTTTTACTCGCATATGTATGTAAGTTTCTCTAATGATGCATACATATAGCCCCATAGGACTACAAAAACAAGTTCTATTGTCATATGATTGTTTCCTTGAAATTCATCCTTTAATTTTTGACTGTTGGTTTATAGATATGTAGAGATCTACTTGCAAATGAAATAGATCCACTACAAACTATTGTGGATCTGAAATATGGCTCCCTCTCAGAGTCAAAGCTATGATACCATGTCAATTTCTAATCCCATCACCTCGATAAAAAATTTACTAGATATTTTCTTGTTGTAAATGAGATTTGTAGCTTCAAAATACACTTGTTGGAATAATTAACGAAAAATATATAGTGGAAGTAAATAAGCCAATTACATACACACAAAGATTGATGTCCTTCGAATCAACTTATCATTAGAATAATATCAAATTTTACAAGGGATCCCTTGATCTAGGTGTATATTGGTGGCCACCCACCTATTCTACTAGCTCAAAGCACAGTTTTCCACCTAGGCAGTTTTCTACTATTTTTTCAAGTCCTAATTTCCAGGGCCATTTTGAGGCCCTAAATGATGTTTTTTAGACATTCGGGAGGCCAAGAGTTCCCTTCATAATACCCTGGCCCCAGCCAAAAGTTGTAATTATCAACTAGAGATTTCCAATAGTATATCGAGTGCCAAAAATGGAGATCGTATGTAAAAGTTATGCCCTCGGGAAGTTGACGTATCAATTGCCCCCATCGGGCCCCACAAACCTTTTGCCATTTCATCTTCTAGGGTTAGGTTTTTTGATGTTTAGGGTTTTATCATTAATGATTTATATTAAAAATGAATTTTGAGACTCATTGTAAACATCTTCTTGTGAATGTATGTATCCATCATATGTCTTCTCAAAGATAAGCTTTCACCATTCTAGTGAGATTAGTTCATTCTACATTTAACAATTCCTATACATTTGTTCATTGATAGAAATTATGTATTATTGTACCTCTATGTTCTTGCAATATCTATGTGTATTTCCTTGTTATATATATGCCTTCATTTCATTCTCATCATAATTTGATCATCCCTTACCGGGAAAATTTCTCACTGAGAAATACTGAAAACTACAAACAACACCTGCAAACCCTAGCAACTCCTTCACAGTTGTACGACTCCATGCATTCACTTTATCATATTTTTATGCACCTTCTCTCAATGTATCCCATGTATGTATGTATTTTCTTGCATTGTAACCTATGTGCCTATGCACCTTGACTGACCTATGAAGTGTGTACAACTTGCCTTGATGTTGTGGTTCCAATCTGTTGGATCTTCCTGCATATGCATCTATTCTCTCTTCTCTTCTAACCTAAATTGATCTCTAGGTGAAAGTCCTTCACCTATCCAAGATCTCCTTGAATCACATTCCTTCATGATTTAACCCTTGAGCAAAAGTCATTCTTTTCTCACTAGATTATATTTCTCCTTCACCCTAGCCTTACTTTTATAATATTGAGTTATGACCTAACCCTCATCTCCAAAGTGACTGATGGTTGAGATTAAATATCACACCACTTGAGATCAATGGATAATATTTAATTCACTAATGCTAATAACTTTAGCATTTCATTAAATTAAACTCAACTAATTAATAAAAGCACTTTACTTTAATAATTTCTTTAATTAAAGTATATTACTAAGGTAGAAGGATTTGGATGACTTCCACACATATAGACACTTAAAACTGTGTGGAAGTCCCTATCCAATGCTGCAAACATAAACATAAAGAATTCCATATTTTGGCCTTTCAACCATGATTGTAAGTTGCTCAAGCTAGAAGTGAATACTCACTCAACTAATGTGAAGTGAAAGTTATAGTGGGAACCCATTGAGCTAAAGTAGGGGTGTTCTACCAAAGGTAAATCCTTATCTTGATAGAACTTGTGACTGCCTAAAATCCTACTTGCAGAGATTCATGGTTTTGTACATTTTGTCACCAATTGTTGAGCAAGCAACAACTTTCCCATACATTTTTTTCTTTTTCATTTGAAGAAGGAAAAAAGGATTGGGGCCCCTCCTTCCTTTTAGGATTTTGAACCTCAATAGACTACTCTTTGAGCTAAAAAAATGACTTGGAATAATTCTCAATTTGAATAAGTCATTCACACTCTTCAAAGATATTATCAAGCCTTAAAAGTTTCTTTTGATACTTTGTTCTAACCCTTTTCAAGCAAATTCATCTTGTCGCGGCCTTAAAAACTTGTGAAATCACATTTTATTGCAAATGTAGAAAGCGTGCCTTAGTGTGATATGGCACATGAAAACTATTTTAGTGTGATACATCACTTCATATGAAAACTTGTTTCCATGCGATACAGAAAGACATAGAGAATTTCGGGAAAAAATGGCGTTTCACTACTTCTAAAGTCTTCGGCTTTTGCGACTTATCATGGCCTTCAAAATTTTCCATTGGTACAATGCATAACAATGATGAAATTTTTTCGAATATGTGATCCATCACGAAAAAATTAGTTTTCATCATGACATATTGCAACTCTTGAAGTTTTCTATCCATGTAACACAACACATCTCAAAACTCTTTCTCTTGTGATACATTGCAACTCATCAAACTTTGAAACTACACAACGACTTCCTTTATTGCACTAGAAATAAACTTCCAATGACATGATAAGAGCCCTTTGTTGCATGGGGAGAAACTTTCCCAAGGAACTATACATCACAAACTCATCAAATTGCCCCTTGCCACTTGGCCACTCAACCCAACAAGATAGAAAATTTAATAAAAAAAGTGGAATTTCTTCCTTTTATCAACTGAAAACCTCGTATGATTGTCGAATGCCAACAAAACTAAGAATTTCCAAGGCAAAGTGCCTTATTTATTTTATCTGCCCAACCAATCAAATGATCTCATGGTTTATAGTAAGGGTAATCAAGTAACTTCCTTTCCACTGGAGGCACTATCCATTTTATCTCTATATGCACCCAAAATTATTTCAATAGGCAGGGGGGATTCATAAATCCTCCAAACATAAAACTTGTAAGGCCTTGAATCCAATGAATAATCCAACACTATATTTCTAACATCTTTCCATTCAAGAATAAATAGATTTTATGAAGCAACTATGGATACCTTGACTCATTCTCTTACACTATATCCTTATGTGGAGTAAGAGAGAGGGATTTCCCTAATAGAACCTCATTGATACCCACTCCCTTGATGCCACAAACGCACAAGTGGAATTATTTCCCTTTTTCTCGCTTTATTCGCCATCAAATAAAGTTGAGGTCGAGCCATCGTGTTTTTTTATTTTATATACCATCAGTTCAACCAAACTCTTGACCCATATCCTATGAGGGGTTATCTTTTTCCCTCTCCTTCTCAACTAAAACCAAAGTAACTCTTCGATACAAAATTTATCTGAGCGCAAAAATACAGGAAATACAAATTTCACCTAACTATAAAATGTGCACCCATTACCTCATCCTTTCAAGCCACCATTTCTACTAAAGGGGAAGTTGAAATGACTATCACATTGACAAAGATTTCTCCTGAAACACTTGACACTAAAGACAAGAGACCGGCTGACCCCTTGTGTTTCTAATTTTCTTCCACACATAGGAAATTCAATTTTGTTTTTGTACTTAACATCACTACTGTCTTATGTTGTTGAAATGGATGAGTTGCAAGATTTAGACATGCCTTCCAAAGGAGCTAGGAATTAAATAGAATAAGTAATCGAGTTGAGTCTTGATTGTGAAGAAGTTCCAAAACTAGAAAAAAAAATTAGTATCTCGAGGCCTGTTTATGCATATACAAAATTATGTATGAAAACATATTAGGAAAAAAAATTATTGATCCATATTTTGAAATTTTTAAGATCCCAAATCTAGAGAAAACCAGGAGAGAACCAAACTATGATACAACCATTTCACTATATTTGATAAGAAATTAAGTGTCCCTTATCCCAAACCTCTATTACACATTAAATCATTAAGTGTCCCTTATCCCAAACCTCTATTACACATTAAATCAATAATGAGATGACAAGCAATAAACACCCCTAGTATATGCTCATTATTGATGAGCAACAATAAACACTCCATAATGTATTAAAAATAGGTATATATTTTGATATGTGCAGATGTGTGTTGGCCACTTCAAATTTGTTGTTTCTTGTATCATTTCTATAACACTGAGGTGCATATAGTGCCAGGTGTTTCAAATGCTATACAACTACAACCTTAATCAATAAGGCACAAGGTTATTAGTTGCAAATTTCCAACTAACAAAATAAAAGAAAAAAATTATAGATATATAAATCTATCATTAAGGTCTCGGAATAGTACTTTAAATTGTTTTTGGTTGGTGCATGAAGTTGTGGTTCAAACTTTAAAAGATGGCTCATGCAAAATTGTTATTGGGTAAAATATTCTCTAAAACCTATTTTAATTAGTGCTTTTCATTGTGAGGTGACACAACTTTATACACCCATATAGTTGTGTATATAAACACCTAAAATTACTTTATAAAATTCAAACCATACTTGAAAAGTTCATTCTCCTTCATGTGGTTTAGGTTTTGGGTTTTTGAGGTAAGCACAGTACCCCATCTCGTACAAAATCATTTTTTTTTGTTTTTCAAAATTTCCCATTGGATATGAAAGAATATTCCACCTATTCCCCTTTCCACCCAGTCACCCAACCCAACAAGATAATAAAAATAATAAAAAAATGTAATTTGTTCTTTTTATCAGCAAAAACTCGTTGATTCATGCCAACAAAACCAAACATGTCAAAGGGAAAGTGCCTTATTTGCTCTATTTGACCAACCAATAAAATGATTTCATGGTTTCCAAAAAGAATGATGAAGTAAATTCCATGCCACCAAAGCCACTCTCCATTTTAGCTCGGTATGGGGGATCCAAAAATAGAACCCGTAGGGCCTTGAATCCAATGAATGCTCCAACCCTATATTTCTAACAACTTTCTATCTAGGAATAAATAGAGTTCCTGAAGAATCTATGGATACATCGATTCATTCTCTTACATCATATCCTCATGGAGTAAGTGAGAAAGGGATTTTCCTAACAGAACCTTGCTGGGCACCCTTGATGCCACAAACACACAAGTCACATTATTTCCCTTTTTCTCACTTTAGTCACCAATTTAAACCATGCTTTTTATTTTCCATACCAACCATTCGACATCAATCTGAGATACCATTTCCTATACCACTTCTTCTTAGTGACACTACCACTTCTGCCTAGTGACACCAACCTGATGTTGGTGTCTCCAATCCATTAAGCAATCTCGAATTCATAGAGTAATCACCCAACTTGATGTCCTCCCTTCCACAGAGATCATTGCTAGGCTCATCAATTGGGAAAACAATGATAAAATATTGATTTGGGACATCCATGGGAAGGCTATTGCTTCTTTCCAAACATCCGATTTGGACGCGTGCTATAAGTTTCCACCTACTCAAGTGTAACTAGATGATGAATGGATGTTTCAATTTCATCTAAATTGCAAGGGTATTATGAAGAGTTGGATGGTCACTCTCAAATCCTTCAAGGAAAGGAGGACAAGAACATATCCTTCCAACTTATTGCAAACCCCCTTCAAGATCGCCATGGCTCTACTTAGTAGAGTGCATGGCGAGGAAGATTCCACTCAATTTATTGAATCATGGGTTCCCATGATTTACGTAGTCACCCAAACATGTTTTATTTCCAATTGGCGTAATATCATGTTCTTCATACATGCTTGACATCACTTGCATAGTAAACTACTTCTTTGGAATGGGATGATTGTTGAAACCAAGTGAGCCTCCCATACACATCTATTGTCAAAACATGTGGGAACATCAGTACATGATACATCTTACTTAGATATGTGAGAAATTCATAGCTCCTTTCTACCAATTTCCTTTTATTTCACCAACAAGATGCAAGTTTGAGAAGGCTATGCAAACTATTGGTGAGGTGGGTGACTGGTATGTCATTGAGAAATGAACTTATTTCATAGTTATTGAAGTTGTTAAATCTCCTCATTTACTTCCTAAATTCATCCTATATATGTTATCCCTACAATAGGTAGCATATAAGACCTTCGTACATGGAGTTGGAGTAGTGCTATCTTGTGACAAGAAAACCCCATGGAATCCACTGCATTTTTATGTGGGAACATACAACTTTAAAGAAATTAAGGAAGCAATGGTTGAGGTAGAAACTATGGCCACTTTTCATTTTGAGGAAGAGAGATTCAAGGGACCCAACCCTTTAGATGTGGTCAACCAACACTGTAGGGATTGCAGATATATATGGCCATACCAAAATCAAGTATGGAAGGAGGAGGAGCAATACAAAAAAGTTGTTCCATTAGAAAATGTAATTTTAGAATGGGTAGTGGTTCCAGATCAAGGAAGGAACAAATAGAAAGGTGAGAGCGAGATGAGAAGGAGATATTGGATAAGGAAGAAACATTCAAAGCAATAGCAGAGAAAGACATACAGGAGAAGGAGGCTAAAGAATTGAGGCTCCAACAAGAAGAGAAGTAAAGGAAAAATAAAAGAAGAAGAAGAGAGAATGAGGAAAGAAGAAGAGGACTAGAAAATAGATGAAGAGGTAGGAGTTTCAAATCCAATTGACACTATCCCCCTCGAGACCTAGTATGGCACACATCGGATTTCAATGACCAAAGGTCACTTTCCATTAGGTGTACTTGGATTGGGATAATTTACCCCTTTCAAGTAAAACAAAATAGTAGTCCTAGATTCATTTGTTTTTGACAAAGAAAGGGGTAAGATAGTGAAGAAACCACACAATAAGATAAACCTATCGGGAGTCCTAGAACTCACAGTCACGACTAAGACTACCCTCATGGATCAAACTAGAAGAGACCCATTTCCATAGCATTAGCAGGGGTTTCATTTTTAGAGGCCTCGAAATTTAATTTCAAAAATATGGCTACAGAAATTGAGGAATACATGCTGATAATATGGACACTGGAACAAGAGGTAACTCACTATAAAGTCGATATGACTAGTCTATTAAAATTTAAAAACCATGCCTTTGAGTTACAATATGAGCTCACTACTACCCAAAAATAGATTTGTGCGAACCTCAAGGAGTTCTAGGACATTTCCACACAATTTCTCACAATTTTGGAAAAGGTCAAAGATAACAAGGTGTTGCTTTATGGAGTTCAACTTGCCATGGAAGAGCTAAAGAAATGGTAGACAAAATAAAAGAATGCACCAAAATATCTACCAAGAATGTCATAAAAGGAGAATCAGCCAAATTATGCAATGTCATCTAGTTGTCAAGAAGCCAGTACAACACTAGAAAAGGACATTGCAACTTCAATAAGAAATTGTGAGTGCATGTACCTAGCTACATGAAAGGTCATAGAATAATGTCATCTATCACCACTGGGTGATATGGTTGATTCTAGGCTCATGGTAGAAATTTTGAAAGAACTAGAGGACAACATTAATAATAAAGGGAGTGTGATTGGGATGACTCCCAGGATCACTAAAGAAGTGTTAAAATAACACATTGCTAGTCCCTCCAAGGATCTAAACTTAATTAACTCCTTTTTGAAAACTTTGAAGAGAGAAATGGGGCCATGCACAAAGAATTAATATCATATGAGTTTGCTCTAGAAAAATTGATATCTAAACATGTCCTAAGAATTTCTTACCGACATGAAGTTTGGGATTCCTACATCTAAGACAAAGAGAAAGGTCAATTATAGTTATTTTGTAAATAAAATATAATCTCATATAGTTTCTAGGAAAAAGTTAAAAAAAAAAAGGAATTTGAAAGGTTCTAACTTCCAAAAGGGAAAGCAAGAAGTCACAAGAAGTAGTTGCAACTTGAAGGCTTTGCAAGCCCAAAAATGAATTGTAATCAAGGCTTTTGCTTTGTAACATCCCCAATTTTATTCCCCACAAATTATAATGTAATTGTATAAATGTGATTTAGGTTGGTGAGTCGATATGATTGGGGTGAAGAGCCCATATTGATTAATATGGTCAGGGATGAATTGTATATAATAGTACATGGAAATAATTTATAAAATAATAATCGTCGACTGCAATATGAGGGACATAAATTATGGGGGGCTATGATTCCACAAGAGAGGGGGATAAAGGGGGAAGCAAAGGGAAACCCATGTCATTTTCCTAAGTTATTGTGTCATTACCATATAATCCTCCCTTTTACTTGTTAGACACTCAAACCTTGAATTCATTTAAGAGGGTGGGTGTGAGAAGTCACATCCTTTAGTTATTGAGAGCATGGGATAAAGTACAATCAACATTAGGGAGTGCAAGTCCACTTGCTTGGAAAAAAGGGAAATTTGTAGAAAAAAAGAAGACAAGTTTTACATGTTTTTGGGAAGAAATAAGAGAGTTGAGTGTTGGGAAGAGCACTGGCAATGTTGTGCTTGATGGAAGTCATTAATGGGCTTTGTTAATGCTGGTAATGTGGCTTGTGTGCCTGCAAAAATGGGTTGTATGACTGTGGATAATTTTCCTATTGAGGAAATGGCTCAAGATCCATGTGAAAGTTGTTGTGAACACTCTTGGAGAAAATAAGAGTTCCTAGAGTCCCCAACTGTGAGATGGTTATCAAACTGAGTGCAATGGAGCCCTGGAGGGAAGTACGAAGGCTTGAGGAACTGTGTGCAGTGAAGGGGGATCCCATACCTTAGGTTGTGAAGGTAATGGGGAAGATAACTGGCGTATTGGAACTGTTATTGGAGTAGAACCTGGATTTTGGTCTGCTAAATGTGGAGAGTGGATATCCAAGAGGGTCAAAACTCCTTGTGGACTCATAGCTTTAGCACGGGGGTGAATTGTTGTTGAGAGAAAATGAACAAAAATCCTATGGTTGAGAGAAACGTCCTATGTACACAACTAGTTGGTTATTTTATAAACTTATATGTTTTTTTGTTATGTTTATGATGTTATTCCACCATGTAAATGGTTTTATATGAATGATGTGTGTTTTTTGTGTTGCTTGAATAGTTGCATTCATGTTTTAAAATATGTTGTTAGATGCATGTTAAATTATGGGTCTTCTACCCCTTGGTTCATTTTATACGTATGGGGCATTTTAAATTTCATTTTTAGCAAGTGGGTATGTTACAATATGGTATCATACCTTCTAGTTCAAACATTGGGCTTGTAATGGCCAACACCAATGCGAATTTGGTAGAATTTTTTTGTTGCATAGTTTCACCTGTGATGGATTTCGAGAGAATTGTGAAACTAGAGTGAAATCCCCAAATTTATGAACAAATTCAAGTCAAAATTACACTCAGAATGGTTGAGGCGATAATCAATGGCATCTCTCTGCAAGTTGTAGAGTCAAAATTGGCATAGAAGGTCAAATTGTGTGCTTTAACAATGACTTAGGAGTGAATAAAATCAATGACCTAGATTACATTCAACTTGGAGATTGGGGATTGAGATTCTTTCTGGGTTGGTTAAAACTTCCAAGTTCACCGAAGAATTTTGTTTGAGAGAATTATAAAATTCTCAAAATTTTATAAATTTTTGAGATTTTTGAAAATTTTTGTAGAGAGACGACATGGATTGATAGGGTCCATGGTGGTAGAAGGAATGGGTCATGTTACAGAGTTTTATGAACCAATAACCGATATCACTCTGATCTCGAAGATCAATGGTCCAAATCCAATGCGGAAAATATTTTTCGGGGGTTTTCATCACGGGAGAAGGACTTGATAGAAAAAGCTTCATGGAGAAAGACTCGTGGGAAGAAGCTCACAAGAAAAGAATCGTGGGAAGAGATTTGATGTATTAACACTCTATGGGGAAAAGTCCATGCAGATGTTCCCAATAGTCTTGTGGGAAAGTTATAAAATATGCTAACGAGATTTTTCGACTAGAACATCTTGAAAATATGTTCCCAATAGACTTGCAGGTTATGGGTTACAGGAAAATATTTATAACATGTTGCATGACTTTCTAATTTGAAGAGTCAAAAATGGAGAGCCTGATAGACATGTGAAAGGTTTGGTCGATGGTCGATGGAGGAGGATGATGGATGATGACATGGTCAAATCAACAGATGATACGTGGACTCAGCGGAAACATGTCATGCCATGTCAACCAAATAGTCAAGGTCAGGCTCAAGTTAGATTAACAGACTGTTACAATGGAAAAACAATCAATTTCTATGAATATTTTTTAGATTTTGAGGGTCATAAACTTGCAGGGGCATTGTGAGGCCCTAAAAAACATTTTAGGTAGTCTAAATAGAGATAACTATGTGTACCTTAGGTACACAAAGTATTTATTGCTAAAATGAAAGGAATCGGTAAGAGCTTTCCAACAAGATATTATGAGTGAAAAATAGGTCTAGTATGAGGAAGTTACAACCAAAATAGTATAGGATATAATTTAGGTACCAATTTACTTCCAGAGGCCATAACTCCTTGCTAAAAGGTTAGTTTGGGGCATAGGAGCATTTTTTGGAAATCTCATGAACCATAGAAGATAGCCATGGAACCAGGGATGATTTTAAGGATGAAAATTTATTTTAAAATGTAGAAACCTTGGCAAATCTTACTAATCCTTCATATGCCAACTATAAATGATTGGCGATATTTTTGTAAAAATATTCAAATTTCTAAGGATTTTGTATAGTTTTTATAAAATTATGGCGATTTTTAAGGTAAAATAATGTTAAACTATAGAATTTGGGTGAATCATTTTTAAAATAGTGAATCTCATTTTTGGAAAAACAATGGAAAAGTAGCCCATGAGCGAAATTTAGCCCCTAAAATCATCCCTGCATGGAACCAAAATTGGAATATAGGTACCTAAAATTGTACAGGATGGAAGAGAAAACACATGTAGCATAGAGGGACAAAAATGAGAAAACAACCTAACTTTTGTAGACCATAACTATCACCCCGAAGCCTAGATAAATGTGAAATTTTAATAGATAGCTCAAAAGGTAGGCATGGAGATACCAATTTGGACTCTTGGTGAAATTCAAAAGGAATTGGTATGGGAATGTTGAAATAGTGCAATGATAAGGGGGTGAAAAAGGACAAAGTTTCCGATTCCGGATTGTTGCAAATTTTGACTGGAGCATTAGATAAAAAAATATGAGAGTTGTTGTAAACTCATTTCCATCAATATTATGAGTGTCTCATACAAATTTTTGTTTTGGTTCCCAACATATTTTCTTCTACAAGTGATAGAAGTTGGCCTCTAAAAATTATTTGAACTAGTGAAATAGGTACAAAGATGGGTGAAACTATTGATTTCAAGAAGCCATAACTTTGATCTCATAAATCAAATTGAAGCATGAGTATGGTAATTGGAAATGTAATCCAAAGGACAACATGATAGAAGGATTGAGTTCTCTAAGGAATCAACTAGTTGTTTCTTAAAGTTGTAGGAAAAGTGGAGCTAGATTCCATGAACCATGCAACTATTTAAAGTGGAAGTTTTTCAAATAATGTTAATTTTGGAAAAACATTTTTCCAGATGATAGAGGTTCATGTCAAAGGTGAGTATTGGATTAGAAAGAGTATTGAAACTTATGACAATGATTATGAAAAGGTATAAAGGTACATTTGAAGTGCATTGCCTGACAAATAAAAGGGTGTTGAATTTTAATAGCAAGGTAGTATTAACATGGAGATCAGATGTCATGAGCGGGGTTTGTGTGTTTCTATTACAGATTATAATTACAAATGTCCAATCAATATGATAGTAGGGTTGAGCTTATTAAAGTTACTTGAGACAATAAAGAGATATAGAGGGAAGTGTAGAGCTACATAGCAGGTAATGGAAAGTGGATAAAGGGCTTAGGAAGAGTAGAGGAAAATTAGTATTTAGCTACTACAGAGTATGAATAGACTGCAAAGGTAAATCAATAGATATTCTCACATGAAATATGAACCTAATAGGTGAATAATGTCACTAATGGGCATAGAAAGGAAAGGTAAGACTTCATAGCCATGAAGGTAGAAATGTAATAATGGTTGAAGAGCTTACCACCAAAGAAAATAAAGGAACTTAGGGATGATGAGTGACTCATGGGATGAGTTAGTCATCTCTGAGAGAAGGCATAGGAATGCTTGAAAAATAACTCCTAGCCAAGAATGAGCCTATTTTGTTTAAAAATATACAGAGTAATAAATACGCTTATTTTATGAGAGTGCATAGTGGAAGCAGGGTACATGTGCAAAGAATTCAAGGGAGCAGATTGGTCTTGAGTGGATAGTATAGGACTTCAAAATAAATTAGTCAATAGAGTAAAGAAAAGTGTTCAAAAAAATTGAGAAATCCAATGGGAAGCTAGAGATAATAGAAAAGGATGTCATGATGTTAATGGTTAGGCTAGTTTGAAAATACTCTAGTATCAAGATGATGGTATGATGTAGAGTACATCATCCCAAGGTGTTGGACGGTTCAACTAATGTAAGATTGGAACATGATTTCCCAAGTGTAGGTAATGGCCAATAAGGCATATTGGTTGGAAGTGCAAAGGGCCAAGTGGAAATGGAGAACAAATGAGTAGAATGATATTGCATAGGGGTGTAGGGATCTAGAGGGATTCAAAGACAACCATCTACAATAGAAAAATAAAGCTGAAATAAATATGCATTGGAGTGCATGATAAAAGTGATGCATGATGCATAAAATAAAGATTGAATGCATGTGCATGAAATGGGAATGATGAAATTGAATTCTTAATGCATATTGATGTGCAATTGTGCATGTGGACATGCCTGAGCATGCTTGTGGCATGCTTGTACACCGAGAGTAGTCTATTGTTATATGTGAAATGATGTCAAGATAATTGAATAAGACTAATGATGGATTGTGTATCCAGGAAAAATGTTTATCAAGAGGTTAGTGATGGGATCTGTTAGCACATAATCTTGTATGCGAGGTGTTTTCCTATGAAGTGTCCCCTTCGACGAAAAAGTGGAAAAGAATGGGTTAAAAACCCACTTATCCCAAGTTGGGGGTGCATAAGCGCCTTGGATCATGTAGCACATAGATCTGAGCGGTCAGAATATGCACGCCCAGATCTTCATTCCAGATTCAATTCTGGACCCCCCCCGGTTTTTCTACCTTTGATGGGTGGGGGGGTCCGATATGACAGTTTTCCAGTGGCGGATCTAGAGGGTCAGGTGAGCCACACCCATATCTATGGCTGAGGTCCCATTCTAGACCACCCAACCATTCTACCTTTAATGGGTTGCGAGGGGGGGGTCTGATATGACAATTTTCCAGTGCACGGATCTAGAGGGTTAGGCGAGCCGCACCCAGATCTATGGTTGAGGTCCCATTCCGGACCCCCCCCCGCTGTTCTACCTTTAATGGTGGGGGGGGGTCCGATATGGGTGGTTTTCTAGTGTGGGCCCCTTTGATATTGTGGCACCTCCTCCTTGCATCACCCCCCCTCCTCTTGCCACTTGTGTTCCACTAAGCCTCCTGTCCACTAATCAAATCACTCATTTCCCCCTTGTCTCACACTTGCCTTCCACTCACCCTCATGGCATATCATTTTCCGTTTCGCTCCCTCTTGTCTTCCCACACCTGTCCCTCTCCCTACCACGTCCTCCCATCCTAGAAGACATGTTCTCCCTCGACAAATCGCATCCCACCACCGTATCTCTGTGGCCTCCATAAGATCTACCACATCTGTCCGTTGTCCTCTCCTCGTCTCACTTCCACATATAGTATGCCAAATCACCCCTGCCTAGTCACCGCTCATCCGCTGCTTCCTGTCAGGTGCCCCAGTTATTGCGTCTGCCTCCACTTCTTACCATGAAGGTTTTTAGAAGATCTAGGTGGCAACATGAGAAGGCCTCCATGTCCCAAAGATACAAAGTATACTGGGGTCGTTTTTGATCCCAAGGAAGAAGTTATTGAAGTAGTTGATGGTGGGTGGACATCGTTTCCACCATAAATAGAAATCCCAAGAGAGGATTGTCAGTTTGTCAACTTCTTGCAGGCCCGTTCTAAAGAACGGTGGCGTCTGACAGAAGTGCACGATGGTCCAGAGACTACATGCACAGTCTTCGAGTAAACATGCAGACGTAATGCCTTCAATGCAGTAACTCGAAGCTTATGTTGGGTTTTTCTCCAAGTATATGAAGGCATTTTTTCCATTTTTGTATCCATTGTTGGTAGAGCTAAGGTCCATGTTGTATAGTTTTAATGAAGCACTAGTTTTCCCTGGTTATGTATCTATATGTGAAATTTCTATTCTAATGACAATCAACTTCTTATTCCATCTGGTTTCCATCTAGTGTTGAAAGCGTTTATGATTGACTGAGTCACATGAAGCATTTTGACAGTGTTATATAAAGGTTTTATTGTAACGTTGTCACGATTTCTTTCAATGTTCTTGTGTTTAAATCCTTCCCCTTTGGGATGTTGGAAGCTTGATGCTCACAACAGACCTTTGCGCTTCCTCATAGTTTCCTTTCATCTGCTCACCTTTACTGCAAACTACTGACTGAAGTTAGATTAAGATCTCACCTTTCCATGCATAGCCTTAGTCTAGAATTCTGAGTTAAAACAATATTGTACTGAGTTTACTTCCACTCTATCACCCTTTTATAAACCAATCGTGACACACAACTGATGGGTGTCAGGCTCTACTCCTGTTGAAATCCAGGAGTGACTTTTGACGCTAACATTTATGGCGCCGTTGTCGGGGACAAAGTTGAATATTTTCCCCAGAATGGAACGACATTGAGCCTCTGATTCTGAAGTTGCATCAGGCATTAGAGCCCTTCAAGATTTATACTGTGCACCTGGTGACTCCATTGTGATGACTCCACTGAGGCAAACCTACTGTTTCAGTCGTGGCTTCCAGAGGCAGACACACAAGGTCTACCTCACAACTGCCCTTGGTGACACCTGAAGCAGATACGGAAAATATTATCAAAAAGGGAAAGGCCCACAGAGAAGGAGCTTCTACTACTCAACAAGGTATTTCTAATAATTCCCCATCTCCACTCTAGAAATTCAATTTTTTGCTTCTCATTTCCCTATCATACCTTCTGTTGAAGTTTATAGAACTCTAAATTTTGGGAGTGTTCCTGCTGAGATTTCCCCTCCCGGTCTAAGATTGGAGGGAGAAATCCTTATCACTCCTCTCTCCCCTGAAGTTGTACCTTGGCCCAGGTCAAGGAACACAAAATATTTCCCTACTCCTAGCTTTAACACCCCTCCTCTTATTACTGTTGCAACCACTGCAGAGAGGGAAGCCTCTGCCAACTCTAGTCCCGTAGCCTCTCCTCAGAATCCTCCAATTTTTCCCTTTCCACCTAGAAGCTCAGTTCTAGCATCCCCTGTTCAAACTCCTTCTCCTCCTAGTTCTCCTCCACCTAATATCCCTACGGTAGAAGCGAATCCCCCCATGACCAGGATGGAGGCCATTATAGCTACTAGGTATGCTCCCCTTGTGTTACCTCAACCTTTCAATGCCCTTCTAGCAGCTGCCCAGGTTTATAGGCGAAGGGGACATAACTGCAGAAGAACATCTTGAAGACTTTTACAGTTTTACAGATCATCATGTCATCATGCATGCAGACGTATGGATGAGGATTTTTGTTCATAGCCTTGAAGGTGAGGATAGGAAGTGGTTTAGGGCCCTACCTCCTGGATCCATCGATGGGATAGAGGTTTTGGATAACGCCTTCTTGAGACAGTGGGGAGATAATAAATACTTCATGTATTACATGATAGAGTTCGGATCTTTGAAGAGAAAGGAAGGAGAGTTTGTCTCTGATTTCATCAAGAGGTTCAATAAGATGTACAATAAGATACCTGTTGAGGTAAAGCCCTCAGAAGATTCAGCCAAAATTACTTATGCCAGTGCTTTTGACACAGATTTCTGCCTTTTGTTGAGGGAAAGACGAGCCACTTCCCTAGCTCACATGCAGGACTCGGCTGTGGAAGTTGAGTCGAATATATTGGTTGTTGATCGACTCAAAAATAAAGCTGATAGAGACATACCCAAAAAGAGATCTAAAGCCTCCACATTCGGTTCTTCTATAGCTTACTCTCAAATGGACGAGTTGACAAAGATGGTAAAGACTCTGTCTGCAGAGATGGAGAAAATGAAAGTGGAGGGAAAATAGACTTACATAAATCCTCAGAACATTGATAAAAGAGGAAATTTTAGGAGGCCAAACAACAATGTTCCACAGATTATGCCAAGGGAATAGAGGAACAGAGATAGAGATGATCAGAGAATTCAAACTCCTCTCCAAAATAACCTTTTTTCTAATGAGGAAAGAGAGGAGATAGATGAGCTTGGTCCTGAAATTCACTGTATTGAAGACACCTCCCCTTTTCCACATTTGACTCAAGCAACATACAAAGAGTCTCTCATGAACAATCAAATAAATGAGTTGAGGAAAGGGGAGAAATCCAATAATAGCAGTCCCAATAAATATAACTTGAGGTCAAAGAAGAAAGAAGAGAAGACTGATCAACCCCTAATGGCGGAGAAGACTACTAAACAAGTGACAAATATCACCAAAGAAAAGAAAACTTAGAATCTCCCACCAACAACCAAAGATCTCGTCTCAGAGGTAAGGGAAATTCCTAAGCCTCCTTCCTCCTTTAGTTTCGAGCATGAAATTCAAAAGATCAAAATTCTCGTACCCCTCTCAGAACTTGTTAAAAATGAAGATTTCAAAAGGTACCTCTCTAAACTATTGCAGTCCCAACCACCTTAGCTTACCACAGACTTAGTAAATCTCTAAGTTGAAAAGACAGTAGTCATCCTAGGTCCCATGGTAGAAGACATAGATGATTCATCCCCTCCCTTCTACACATCCCTGAACATACATGATAAGGTGTCACATAACTGCCTGATGGATTCAGGGGCTTCCCATAACCTCATGCCCAAAAAAATCATGGAAGAATTGGGACTGGAAGTAACCAAGGCCTATCATGATTTGTACCCTTTTGATTCAAGAAGGGTGCAATGTCTTGGAGTCATCGAAGACCTGGTGGTGTCCTTATTTCAGTTGCCAATGAAGAGTGTGGTCATGGACATTGTGGTAGTTGATGTTCCCCCCACGTTTTGCATGTTATTGTCAAGTTATTGGATTAAAAATCTTGTAGGAACATTACAAATGGACCTCACATATGCCACTATTCCAATATTTGGAGGAGAACACAGAAGATTGTACAGAGAAGCTCAATTGGCCTACATTTTCAGTGACGAAGAAAACCCCACTAACCATCCTATCTATGCACTTGAAATAGATTTGGGGTCTAGTTTGTTACATATCACTGATGCTCATGAAGTACCTCTTGAAATCAGAAAGCAACCCTTGTCTAATCAGAAAATACCTCCTCCAACTACCTCTGTGTGGAATATGTTCTTCGATGGAGCCTCTTCTAGTGAAGGTGTTGGTGCAAGAGTGGTTTTAGTATTGCCTTGTCAGGAAACCATATCCCTGTCATACAATCTAGAGTTTGAAACCACCAATAATGTGGTAGAATATGAAGCTCTTGTTTTAGGTTTAAGGGCTACAAAAGAGATGGGAATTAAAGAGGTAGCAGTGTTCGGAGATGCTGAGTTGATAGTCCAACAGGTCAGAAATGCTTATTGGGCTAAACATCCTAGACTCTGAAATTACAAAAATGAGGTGTGGGACCTAATTGATAATTTCTTCTCAGCTTTCAACATTTATTTTATTCCAAGAGAAGAAAATACTTTGGCTGATTCCCTAGCTGTCTCAACTATCCAGTTTAGGATACCTCTGCCACCTAGAATCAAATATGATGTTGAGATAAGATATATGCCATATATGTTGGACAATATCATGCATTGGAAGGTGTTCGAGGATGATCTTGAAAATTTCTTGAGTTTTTTGATGAGTTATTTGCATTGCACATTGATCAGGATCCTGATCCCGAAGGTAACCCTCACCCTGAGGTATTTTTAAATAAAATGCTAATCACCATATTGTTCAGTTGCCTAGCAATCACATTCCAAAGGAACTAGTCCCTCTAGAAATATTGTTCGATGGGAATGATGTGGAAGTGAAGGGTGAGGTTTCAAATGGGGATTCTGATGTAATTGAATGCAATATTGGCATAGAGGAGGATCCTAAGTTCGTCAAGTTGTCAAGCAGCCTGTCAAGGGAACTAAGAGTCGAGTATGCTGAGTTATTAAAATAATTTGCTGATGTGTTCGCCTGGACCTATGAAGACCTCAAGACATATGACACAACTTTCATTGAGCATAAGATCCCACTAAAAGAAGAGGCTAAGCCATTTAGGCAGACGCTAAGACAGATTAATCCGATGTTGTTTCCTATCATGGAGAAAGAAGTAAAGAATTTGTTGGATGCTCAAATCATAGTCCCTTTGAGATATTCTGAGTGGGTGGATAATCTAGTGCCAGTAAGAAAGAAGAGTGGAGAAATCAGACTTTGTGTTGATTTCAGGAACCTGAACAGAAGCTCCAGAAAGGACAATTACCCCTTACCTAAGATGGGACACATATTGCAGAGCGTAACTGGTGCATCTAGGATATCCATGATTGATGGTTTTTCTGGCAATAATCAGATATCAGTCCTGCCTGAGGATAGAGAAAAAAATACCTTCACCACTCCTTGGGGCACATTCATGTATGCCAAAATTCCTTTTGGATTAATGAATGCAGGAGCAACATTTTAGCGAGCCATGGACATAGCCTTTGTTGGGGAGAAATAGCATTTCATGGTGATCTATCCGGATGACATCACTGTCTTCTCCAGATCTAATAAAGATCACTATTGTCACTTAAGGAAGGTTTTCTTGAAATGCAGAAGGTTTGGTCTTTCCTTAAACCCCAAGAAATCTTTGTTTTCTATGGAGGAGGGGAAGATGTTAGGCCATATAATATCAACAGAGGGAGTGATAATTGATCCCAATAGGGTGGAGGCAATTCATACCTTGTCACTTCCCAGATCCAAGAAAGAGGTCCAATATTTCCTGGGAAAAATTGATTTTCTAAGGAGGTTTGTTTCAAACTTTTYCGAATTAGTAAATCATATCACCACCATGCTCAGGAAGGAAAATGAAGTAAAATGGATGGYTGAGCCTAGAGAATCTTTTAACCAAATTAAAAAGGCATTGACTAAGGCACTTGTGTTGATCAACCCTGATTACTCCAAGGACTTTCTGATTTTTTCATTTGCTTCTWTTGATATTGTGGCAGTTATTTTATTGCAGAAAAATATTGAAGGGTTGGAGCAACCCATTTCATTTTTCAGCCAGGCATTGAGAGATGCAGAAATCAAGTATGACATCATGGAGAAACATGCCTATGCATTGGTCAAATCTCTCAAATATTTCAGATTCTATGTCTTGCACTCAAAGGTAATTGCATACGTTCCTTCAGCCTCTGTGAAGGAAATCCTTATACAGCCTGACATAGATGGGAGAAGGGGTAAATGGATTGCCAATATCCTTGAGTTTGACCTAAAGATTAAGCCAACCAAGTTGATTAAAGGGAAGGGCTTAGCCAAGCTGCTGGATGAATCAAATTGAAAATCCTTGGGGGTTAAATTCATCGATGGTTACTCAGGAGATCAACTGGATGAATTGTCTGATGGCAATCCTCAAGACAATCCTCCACTAGTAGAGTGCACCTGGTATAGAGATATCATATATTTTCTGCTAGAATTAAAGCTCCTTGATGAAATGGGGAAGAGTAAGGCAAGAGATTTAAATCTCAAAGCAGTCAAATATTGCCTTATTGACCAAGTCTTGTACTGGAGAGACCCTCTAGGGGTGTTTCTGAGGTGTCTGAACCCACACGAGGCCCAGAAAGTGACATTTGATTTCCATAGCAGGCTCTGTGAGGGACACCATTTTTGGAAGACCACAGCCCACAAGATTCTTAGGGCTGGGTACTACTAGCCCACCTTATTCACTGATGTCTGCAGAGAGGTGACAGTCTGCATCAAATGCCAAAGGTTATCAGGAAAGAAACAACTCAAATCTCTGCCACTAAAACATGTAGTAGCTGCAACACCCTTTCAACAATGGGGGTTGGACTTCATTGGAGAGATTCATCCTTCCTCAAGCTGCCAACACAGATAGATCCTGACTACAACTGACTATTTTACCAAGTGGATAGAATCTATCCCCACCAGGAGTGCTTCACACAAAGTTATCATCAACTTCCTAGAGGATATCATAGCAAGGTTTGGATGCCCCAGCAGAATTGTCACTGATAATGCTGCATCTTTCAGGTCTGAGCCTCTGGTGAGGTTCTGTGAGCAGTTTGAGATTTCAATGGTTCATTCCACTCCTTATTATCCACAAGGAAATGGACTGGCAGAGTCTTCCAATAAAATCCTGATTGAGCTCATTAAAAGATTTCTGGAAGATAATAAGAAGGCTTGGGACTCAAAACTCAAATTCGCTTTGTGGGCTGACCGAATGACAACAAATAAATCTCTGGGAACCTCCCCTTTTCAACTTTTTTATGGGACATAAGTTGTTTTTCCCACTCAACTGGCTCTACCTATAGCAAAATTATTTCAAGATTATGAAGGAGAGCCAGACGATATGGTCAAAAGAATCCATCAAATGGTCGAAGTGCAACAGACCAGGGAGCAGGTAATGAACATAGCTCACAATCATCAGCAGAAGATCAAGCAGGTCTTTGATAGGAGGGTCAAGAAAGAGGATTTCCAACTGGGAGATCTGGTATTAAATGGGATGCTCCCATGTAGGACAAGGGAAAACATAACAAATTCGAAGCCCTATGGATCGGGCCCTTCAAGGTCACTGGAGTGTTTTCAAATAATACCTATAGGTTGCAGGATTTGGAGGGTGAGGAATTTTTCAATGGCCTGGTGAATGGGCATTTTCTGAAGAAATGCTTCTTTTGGGCCACACATGGCTCCTCTGTGTTTGTAAATATTGTTTTTCAATTTATCTTTCATTTTTAATAATGACTCCAGAGCCCAACAACAAGGCACTGAATTTATAAAATAGTTCTTGGCATCTCACGGGGAGCAAGCCATCTCCCATGGAGCCTAATGTTAGCACATAATCTTGTATGCGAGGTGTTTTCTTATGAAGTGTCCTCTGTGGAAAAAAAGTGGCAAAGAATGGGTTAAAAACCCACTTATCCCAAGTTGGGGGTGCATAAGCACCCTGTGTTATGCAGCACACAGATCTGAGTAGTCAGGATATGCACGCCCAGATCTTCAGTCCAAATTCAATTCTGGACCCCCCCCCTCATTCTACCTTTAAT